>JAVTVY010037427.1:0-15598 GCA_036873755.1 Hanleya hanleyi
GCACAGTTTTGGACTTGTTGTAATGACCTACCGTAATACAGATCTATGATATGATTACCTGAGATTTTCTGACAGTTTTGGTCTTGTTGCAATGACCTGCTACAGTAATACAGATCTATATGATATATGATTATCTGAGATTTTCTGACAGTTTTGGTCTTGTTGTAATGACCTCTTACAGTAATACAGATCTATGATATGATTACCTGAGATTTTCAGACAGTTTTGGTGTTGTTATAATGACCTCTTACAGTAATACAGATTTATGATATGATTACCTGAGATTTTCTGACAGTTTTGGTCTTGTTGTAATGACCTCTTACAGTAATACAGATCTATGATATGATTACCTGAGATTTTCTGACAGTTTTGGTCTTTTTATAATGACCTCCTATTGTAATAAAGGTCTTTGATATGATTACCTGAGATTTTCCGACAGTTTTGGTCTCGTTGTAATGACCTTCTACTGTAATAAAGGTCTTTAAAATTATTACCTGAAATTTTCAGAAAGTTTGATCTTTGGTCTTGTTGTAATGACCCCCTACTGTAATGAAGGTCTTTGATATGATTACCTGAGATTTTCTGACAGTTTTGGTCTTGTTGTAATGACCTCCTACTGTAATACAGATCTATGATATGATTACCTGAGATTTTCAGACAGTTTTGGTCTTGTTGCAATGACCTCCTACAGTAATACAGATCTATGATATGATTACCTGAGATTTTCAGACAGTTTTGGTGTTGTTATAATGACCTCTTACAGTAATACAGATCTATGATATGATTACCTGAGATTTTCATGCACAGTTTTGGACTTGTTGTAATGACCTACCGTAATACAGATCTATATGATATGATTACTTGAGATTTTCTGACAGTTTTGGTCTTGTTGCAATGACCTGCTACAGTAATACAGATCTATATGATATATGATTACCCGAGATTTTCAGACAGTTTTGGTGTTGTTATAATGACCTCTTACAGTAATACAGATCTATGATATGATTACCTGAGATTTTCAGACAGTTTTGGTGTTGTTATAATGACCTCTTACAGTAATACAGATCTATGATATGATTACCTGAGATTTTCAGACAGTTTTGGTGTTGTTATAATGACCTCTTACAGTAATACAGATCTATATGATATATGATTATCTGAGATTTTCTGACAGTTTTGGACTTGTTGTAATGGCCTCCTACAGTAATACAGATCTATATGATATGATTACTTGAGATTTTCTGACAGTTTTGGTCTTGTTATAATGACCTCTTACAGTAATAAAGATTTATGATATGATTACCTGAGATTTTCTGACAGTTTTGGTCTAGTTGTAATGACCTTCTACAGTAATACAGATCTATGATATGATTACCTGAGATTTTCAGACAGTTTTGGACTTGTTGTAATGGCCTCCTACTGTATTACAGATCTATGATATGATTACCGGAGATTTTCAGACAGTTTTGGACTTGTTGTAATGACCTACCGTAATACAGACCTATGATATGATTACCTGAGATTTTCAGACAGTTTTGGACTTGTTGTAATGACCCCTACTGTATTACAGATCTATGATATGATTACTGAGATTTTCAGACAGTTTTTGACTTGTAATGACCTAATACAGATCTATGATATGATTACCTGAGATTTTCAGACACAGTTTTGGATTTGTTGTAATGACCTCCTGCTGGATTAGCTGCTGCAATAATTGATGTTCTGGCTGGTAAACTGTAAAGAAATTGAGAAGATATTTTTTTTGTCATTTAGAAAGTGATTGTATAACAGTATTTTCCTTATTTTGGGATTACACTGTCATAGTATAGCATAGACTCTAGTGCAGAAAACTCAAGCACTGGTTCCAATTCCGCACTAGAATTGGTGCTATATTAAGATAGTGTAATCCCAAAATAATGAAAATACTGTTGTAAATAAATATTAAACATTTATAAACAATGTTACTATTTATTATCAAATCAAACCTGCTATTGCTTAGCCTTAATCCTCCTTTGGAGATTCCATTTGCAGAAAATAAAAGTTATCTCCCCTTAGGAAGCTCAGTCGGGTTACTCTGTATGGACCTGCGCTCTCATGAAAACCTCCTCTTTCTTACTCCTGCAGCCTGTAGTGTGTGTTTGTGCAAGGCCGTAGAGTGAGCAATAGCAGGTTTGATTTGATAATAAATAGTAACATTGTTTATAAATGTTTAATATTTATTGCTCAAATCGACACCTGCTATTGCTTACAACACATATAAGGGAAGTGGGAAGAGGTGCCGACATACTGGCAGAGCCACATGACTTCACAGTATAGTCTTCTGGTTAACCTATTCTAAAGCACATACCAAGAATCTAACGATTCGTGATATGTGTTGTATCTCAGATACGCTTTTATTGTACCTGTTCATGTGGTAACTTGGATGATATGACCACACGGCCCCTAGCACCGGCATAAGCGGTATTAGATACAAATCTAGAGAGCTACGATGGAAATGCTCTGACAACTCGTATATTGGTAATTGGTGAGCTGTTTCGCTGTGACAACTCGTACACTGGCGATTGGTGAGCTGTATCGTCGTCAGTTGAAAATGACGGCATTTAACACAAAAGACTAGTCTGTAAGGCCCGATGTCGACCCAGCATCAACTTCCCACAAAGGCCAACATATATCAAAGACCAAAGGGTCTGTACAGGGGGCGGGCCTCGGGGGCGAAACGTCCACCAGCAGAATCTCGCCATATACAGGTAAAAATTACAACACATATAAGGGAAGTGGGAAGAGGTGCCGACATACTGGCAGAGCCACATGACTTCACAGTATAGTCTTCCAGTTAACCTATTCTAAAGCACATACCAAGAATCTAACGATTCGTGATATGTGTTGTATCTCAGGTACGCTTTTATTGTACCTGTTCATGTGGCAACTTGGATGATATGACCACACGGCCCCTAGCACCGGCATAAGCGGTATTAGATACAAATCTAGATAGCTACGATGGAAATGCTCTGACAACTCGTATATTGGTAATTGGTGAGCTGTTTCGCTGTGACAATTCGTACACTGGCGATTGGTGAGCTGTATCGTCGTCAGTTGAAAATGATGGCATTTAACACAAAAGACTAGTCTGTAAGGCCCGATGTCGACCCAGCATCAACTTCCCACAAATGCCAACATATATCAAAGACCAAAGGGTCTGTACAGGGGGCGGGCCTCGGGGACGAAACGTCCACCAGCAGAATCTCGCCATATACAGGTACACTACCAACAGATGGAGGTAGGGACCTCGGCCTTGTTGTAGTTCCTGTAGCAACAGAGTAACTGCTGAGATGATCACGGACGTGGCACACAAAATACTCGACAGAGGGACCCGGGTCGGAGACGCTGTGGGTAGTCATGGAGTAATCAGTAACAGATTGTGAATGTGGCCACTAATTACTCGTCCTACAAACTGTGATCGTGGATGTGGAGCACAATATTACCCAACGAAGGAACTCGGGCTGGAGGCGCTATGAGTATTCGTGTGGTAAGCAATGTATAACGGATAGAAGGGTCATGTACATACCAGGCGACATCGTATACAAGGTGCCCATCTTATACCACTAAGTCCAAATGCCGTCTTACGCCAACTCTCTGTACTTTAGTCTTGTTACTGACACCAATAAACCTGAAATAATATTCACGAATGTGTAAGATCTTGTAAGATGTCGTGTGAGTCGTCTGCAGCTGACTTCTTGTCATGATCATGTAAGTTGGTCTTAATTGCCGTCTTACACCAACTCTCTGTACTTTAAACCTGAAACTGACACAAATATACCTAAAAGCAATACTCACCATTGTGTCAGGTCTTGTAAGATGTCTTGTGAGCTGGCAACTGGCTGACCTGTTGAGGTGATCATGTACTGTGGTGGACATGTGAAATGGCTGATTAGCCGTGATGATGCAGCAAGCTGGCTGACTGACTGACTTGCTGCGATGATCGATGATACCCCCCCCCCATTTTTTGGAAAAACTATTAGACCACATGCTGGGCAGCCACCAGCGGCCCAAATGTGGTCACTCTATCTGATTGTACCGACATGTCTCTCAGATAGAAATCGGTAAAAGTTGAATTGGCACTCCAAGCACAGGACTGAACAATGTCATTCAAGGATAAGTTCTTCCATAAAGGCCATGATGTAGCGATGGCACGAATTTCATGGGAAGAAGCAGAGGCCAGAAGTGGGGGAGCATCAAGGGTGAGTTGGTATGTCCACTTAATGGTCTTCTTCAACCAAGAAGCCACAGTATTCTTGGTGATGTCACGAACTGCAGCTGGCTGAAGAGACAGGAATAGCAGTCGACGAGATCCTCGAACAGAATCTGTACGAGTGAGGTAGTGACGTATAGCACGTACAGGACATAACAGGATGTCATCATCAAGGTCATGAACAAAGTCTGTTAATGCGGGGATAGAATACAAACGTTGAGCACAAGGACCTTGGCACACAGCCTCATTTTTGGCGATGAACTCAGGAACGGGACGGAAAGAAATGCGAAACCAATCTGGCGTCCAGGTCATAGACTTCCTCTCCAGGGCGTGAAGCTCGGATAATCTAGAGGCCAAAGCGAAGGCCGACAGGAAAACAGTCTTGTAGGAAACAGCTTTAATAGAGGCTGACTGTAGAGGTTCGAAAGCTGGACGAAGCAGAGCACTAAGAACCACACCAATACCCCACTTCGGTAACAGTTGTCGAGTACGGCGAGACTGTAATGCGAAGGCACGTAGGAGAGCAGAGATGTTGTCATTCAGACTAATGTCGATGCCGGTCGAAAGACGTAAAACCCTAGCCAAAGCTGACCGGTAGCCCTCAATGGTGCTGATTTTAAACCTCTTATCTCGATGTAGGTGAATGAGGAAGTCAGCTACTAAGGAAAGAGAGGCAGAGTCGGGATCGGAGTCACGTTCTCGGCACCAGGAGACGAAATAAGCCCATTTCGATTGATAGCGCTGCGATGTGGAAGATCGATTGGCTAAAACCATCGTCTATGCAACTTCTGCTGAAAATCCCTGGACTGTAAGTGCACTCTGGATAGTCTGCAGACGTGTAAGTTGAGCCACTGCGGGTTGTGATGGATTATCCCGTGAGGTTGGCGCAACAGGCTGGGCCAAACTGGAAGGCGTCGTGGAGGGGCGGTGAGAAGCGGAACCAGAGCCGGAAACCACGGACGACGAGGCCACCACGGGACCACGAGCAGGATGACGCAGTCGTGCTGAACAATCTTTTGAAGAACTTCCTGAAGCAGGGCAATGGGAGGGTAGGCGTATGCAAGGAAGTTGTCCCAGCTGATCGAAAGAGCATCGATGGTGAAGGCTCGAGGGTCCAGAATCGGGCTGACGAAGAGGGCAAGCTGCGCATTGTTCCTCATCGCAAACAGGTCGATCAAGGGAGATTCCCAAATGCTGGTGATGCGATGAAAGACCTCCAGATGAAGTTGCCATTCGGTCTGAAGCACGGTGTCGGACGAGAAAGGCGATCCGCTGACAGTGAGCCGACCCGGAACATGGCGAGCAAAGAGATGGCAGTGATGGATCAGGGCCCAGTCGAAAAGATCCCACATCAGACGAAACGTTGAAAAAGATTGGGTGGTACCCATCTTGTTGATGTGAGCAATGACAGTAGAGCTGTCCGTTGCGATGAGAAGGGACGAATTCACGGGACGACAACTCCAATGCTGAACTGCTAAGATGACTGCCTTCATCTTCAGAAGATTGATATGAAGCCAGGCATCCAACATCGACCATCTGCCGGACACCTCCAGTCCATCCAGATGGGCTCCCCAACCAGTCTCGGAAGCATCGGTGTAGAGATGATGATCCGGAGTTGGAGATCAGAACGGAAGTCAGATGTGGATGTAGAGACGTCAATACAGGCACTAATGGATTGAGGGATGACGTCTGAAGATAAGGAGACAGATGGTACTGCAGCGGCCGAACTTGGAGACGTCCATAATGAGTAAGGACCTGCGTGGATGTGAGTAGTCCTAGAAGACTTTGCCAAAGCCGAAGAGGTTGATGACAAAAACCTTAGTACCAACGCCTGAATTTTGGTCCAACGGTCTTCCGGGGGACGAACCACTTGATGGAAAGTGTCGAAAACTGCCCCGATGTAACGACGAAGTTGTGCTGGCACCAGCTCTGATTTCTGAGGGTGAGGAATGAACCCGAGATGTCGCAAAACGAGCAGAGTAAACCGGATCTGAGCGTTGAGAAGAGACTTGTCCGCTGCCCACATGAGGATGTTGTCTATGTAAACCTCGATGTGAATTCCCCGTAGATGGAGAAACGCCATGACTGGAGAAGTGATACGGGTGAAAAGCCATAGAGCGATGTTGACTCCGAACTGGAGGACTTGCCACTCGAACCGCCGACTGTCGATGGTGAATCGTAGGAAACGCCGATGACGAGGATGAATGGGTATATGGAGATATCCGTCTTGCAAATCGATGGAGGCCAACCAATCCCGGTGATGTACGCGGGCCCGGATCGATGAGACCGACGTCATCTTGAAATGAGGCGGTGGTGACAGGTGAAGTTTGTTGAGCCGCCTGAGATCGATGATCATCTGCTTTTGATCGGAATCTTTCTTCGGAACAAGAAAGACATGACTGTAGAAACCGACGCTGTCCTCAGCTTGAGGCAACTCTCTGACGGCACCTTTGGCGATGAGCGTGACGACAGAGGAAAGAAGCATCTGAATGTGTCCTGCGGGAACTGGCAGTAGAGAAGGACGAGGTCGAGAGATGAGTCTGGGTTGGGACTGGAAGTCGAAGAGAAATCCGTTTTTCAATGTCTCGAGAACCCAGACGTCGTCTGTAACACAGGAAGGAAGCAATCAGAGATTGCTCAATTGTATGCCCCCCCCCCCTCCACTTTAATCCGACACTGCCCCGCCATTGTTCTGTTCTTTATTGGTTGGTGGAGGCCTAATTTGGATAATTATAAAAATTCTGTTTCAATCATGTTTTGCCATGCCTCACATAATACATATTCCAAGTATCAAGTAACAAGTGATAATACGATGCGCGCTTCGATGCAAGATGGTCGCCAGGGCTTTCGCCAAATCCGAAAATGTGACCTGGTTATGAGACCTACATTCCTTGGGAGTATATTGTGGTGAAATTATGAAGCGATCAGTAAACTTTGAAGTTTGCACCCAATTCACTGTTTTTAGGGCAATTTCATACTTCAGGACCTATGTTGTCTGCTTTGGAATCTAGAATAACATATAAATATAGCCATTTTCCTGGTTCAAATCGGTTATGGACTGAGATCCAGCTTGGACAAATAAATATATCCCATTCACTTAGGTTTAAACAAAGGGCCATAACTCTTGAAAATATAACCGAAAACAGAGAAACTTCACGCTGCACACCTGACCACATATCATGCAAATTTCATACTTGTTCATACAATATTAACCGAGATCCAGCCCTACAAATCCAAATTCACAAAGATTTGAAGAAAAAAGGGCCATAACTCTTGAAAATATAGGCGAAATGTGGAGAAACTTCACGCTGCACAACTACAGGGCACTGACCATACATCCTGCAAATTTCATAATTGTCTATACAATATTAACCGAGATCCAGCCCGGACAAGTTCCAATTCACAAAGATTTGAAGAAAAAAGGGCCATAACTCTTGAAAATATATGCGAAACGCGGAGAAACTTCACGCTGCACAACTACAGGGCACTGACCACACATCCTGCAAGTTTCATAATTGTCCATACAATATTAACCGAGATCCAGCCCGGACAAGTCCCACTTCACGGGGAATTCAGGAACAAAGGGCCATAACTCTTGAAAATATAGGCGAAACGTGGAGAAACTTTACGCTGCACAGCTGTGGGTCACTGACCACATATCATGCAAATTTCATACTTGTCCATACAATATTAACCAAGATCCAGCCCGGACAAGTCCCATTCACAGAGATTTCAGAAAAAGGGCCATAACTCTTGAAAATTATACCGGAACTCGGAAAAAACTCTACGCTGCACAACTACGAGCCACTGGCCACATTCCATGCAAGTTACAATCCTGTCCATCAAATATTAACCAAGATATTGCCCGGACAAGAAATTCGGACGCTGGGACGGACGGACGGACAAAGCGATCGCTATATGCCCCCCCTCTAGTTAGAGGGGGGGCATAATGAGCTGCCAATTCTCCCAGAAGTGTTGCAAACGGCCGCCGACGACCTGATGACTGAAAGGATGGAAGGTGGGCAGATGAAAATCTATGGTACGAGGATGGGAGATGGAATGCAGATGGTCATTTGTTGGAAGCACCCCTCCCTCTGAAAGACTTCCCGCGCATGGTGCGACGACCACGGGAACGTGAAGGCTTGTCGAAGGCACGAAAATTACCAGGAGGAAAACCCTCTCGCTGGAAAGACTTGGATGCTTGCTTCCGATTTGACCCCCGGTCAAAGGAAAACGCTGGACGCCGAGCCGCAGCGGAAAGGAGTCTAGAATTCCTCTCCTCACGAATACCAGGCATGACAGACTCGATTGCGTTGTTGAAGACAAACTTAGGCTGATGCAACAGTTGGTTTTTAGCAAAACCGGAACTCTCGGACTTGGTGTCACGAAGCAATGCTCTTCGCTGTGCCTGAAGAAGCCAGACATAAGAAAAAGTACCTGCCTCAATGACATGACGATTAGACTTGTTGAGTGTGTCAATAAAACCTTTTAAGTAAGCGAGGCGACCAGGGGACAAAAGAGCCGAACCATCAAGTTGGAGTATGGCAGGATCTAATGTAAGACGAGATGTAGCAAATAGAAACCAGTCAGTGAACGACGTAATACGATGCAAGTAACATCTCCAGAAGATTAGCAACAACTTTGACAGGAAACCCAAGGAAAGATGATTTAGAAATCTTCAAAACTTGACCCAAATCCCGATCACGTCTGGGAGGTTTGTCTGGAAGAACGCCATCATGGAGTTGGTAAAACGAAAAAGTGGGTTTCTTAAACTTGTTGTCGTCCTCCAGCTGACGATCAAAGATAACACAACTAGACGCCCAAGCCGGAGACGGTGCACAAGTAAGGGATGTCGCAGACGAAACAGACGAGAAAGCGGAAGAAGCCGCTGTCGCACACTTAACTCTAGAACGAGAAGATGAAAGGACAGAAGTAGTAGTAGGTTCGGGCATCTCAGGAATGAGAGCTAAAAGAGCCGCCATCTTGTCCGCAAACGATAATGAAGACGCATGCACAGAATTGTCAGAAGAAGGTGAAGAATCCCGACTAGAAGACGAAGACGCCGAAGTCGAACGATGTTCAGGCGAACAAATGTCGGGGTGTCGATGAGAAACAGACAACAAACAATCAAGAGACTGATCCAGAAATGGAGTCCGGGAATGTCGAACTTGACGACCCTGATAAGGAGGTGTAAAAGAACAACGTGGTGAACGACGTTGTGGCGTACGGGAACGGCGAACAGGTGTACGAGAAAGACGTGCCGGCGTACGGGAACGGCGTTGTGGTGTATGAGAACGACGTACAGGCATAAGTGAACAACGTGCCAACGTACGGGAATGATGTTGAGGCATACGTGGGCGGCGAACAGGCGAACGTGAACGACGTACAGGTGTATGAGAACGACGTGATGGCATATTGGAACGTCGTTGTGGTGTAACAGAACGAAGTAATGGCGAATGAGAATAGCGTTGCGGAGAACGGGGATGGCGTTGTGATGTATGAGAACGTCGCTTAGGTGAACGGGAACGACGTTGTGGTGTACAAGAACGGCGTTGTAAGAAATCAACTGAAGTTGAACCCGAAGGTTGTAAATCCGAAACTCGAAAAGTCGCAGTAGAGTCCGAATGAACAGCCGTAGTACGCGAAGGTGTTTTGGACAAAACAGCTGTAGAAGAAAGCCGAGATTTAAAATGCAGAGACGAAGTCGAAATGCGTTGAAGATTTTTCCTTTTCATAGATCTAGACTGTGGAAAAAACGTCCGACAATAGATTGGGTGAAGTAGTAACCCGCGAAACTGAAATCTTTTGTTCATCGATAACAGAAGACCGCTCAGAAAAGGCCGGTCGCTTGGAGACAGTATCCTTTGTTGTCGCAAACAAAGAAATGGACTTAGTCTCCGACCTGCCAACGAGTTCTTACCACCATAACCTAGACTGTCTGGAAACTTGTCAATATCAACCTGTCTAACTACACCACTAGGGGAAATGGTCGGACTGAGAAGATGAGATACTTCCAAACGTGAACTAGGAAGATGTTAATTAAATTTAAAATCCCCGATGAGAGCAATTTCGTTTTGATGTCTCTCGTCGGCAGATAAACTAAGGTCCTCAGAAACCCGTAACAAGAACGCCTGTCTAGCCTGGGCATAATTTTCCCAGGTAGCGTCGTCCCAGTTCAGGCACTCCATACACGTGGACTGATAGCAAAGATGTCCTTTGCACGAGAAACAGAATGAGTGAGAGTCCAAAACAGACCAAAAACGCTGACGAGAACGGCAAGATTTAGAATTCACAGGGACAGAAAGACCCGACATTGTGATCTAAGTAAACTGCAAGTAATTAGCTTAGAGAAATAACACTAGGTTACATCCAACCTAGCAAAGATAGGAACTCCGTCAAAACACAACTGCACGCAAGCAGTTGCAAGAAGAAAGAGGAGGTTTTCATGAGAGTGCAGGTCCAGAGTAACCCGACTAAGCTTCCTAAGGGGAGATAACTTTTATTTTCTGCAAATGGAATCTCCAAAGGAGGATTAAAGCTAAGCAATATAGCAGGTGTCGATTTGAGCAATAAATTGCTTACTTTTAACCACCATCAATCTGTATATTACAGTATATATAACTGTTTAACATTAGTTATCACTCTTATTCTTTCTACCTGTGACTTAAAAAAACTACCAGATATTTTACTTGTAACTCATGGTATTGAGTCCAGAGCCCTGGGTTGATGATGAAGATGTGCCATACATGGACAAACATCCTCTAGACCATTGTTCCATACATCGACATACATCGTCTAGACAACTGTCTCACACATGGACATATATCTTCTAGACCAGTCTGCCATATCTGGACATACATAATCTAGACTATTGTACCATACATGGACATACATCCTCTAGATCATTGTGCCATACATGAACATACATCCTCTAGACCATTGTACCGTACATGAACATCCTGTCATACATGGACATACATCCTATAGACCAGTCTGCCATACCTGGACATACATAATCTAGACTATTGTACCATTACATAGACATACATCCTCTAGACCAGTGTGCCATACATGGACATACATCCTCTAGACCATTGTGACATACATGGACATACATCATCTAGACCATTGTGCCATAAATGGACACGCATCCTCCAGACAACTGTGCCATACATGGACATGCATCCTATAGACCATTGTGACATACATGGACACACATCCTCTAGAACATTGTTCCATACATGAACATACATCCTCTAGACCATTGTGACATACATCCTCTAGTACATTGCCCCATACATGAACATACATCCTCTAGACCATTGTACCATACATGGACATACATCCTTCAGACAACTGTACCATAGATACATGAACATACATCCTCTAGATCATTGTGACCTACATGGACACACATCCTCTAGAACATTGTCCCATACATGAACATACATCCTCTAGACCATTGTGACATAAATGGACATACATCCTCTACAACATTGTCCCATACATGAACATACATCCTATAGATCATTGTGACATACATCCTCTACAACATTGTCCCATACATGAACATACATCCTCTAGACCATTGTGACATACATGGACATACATCATCTAGACCATTGAGCCATAAATGGGCACGCATCCTCCAGACAACTGTGCCATACATGGACATGCATCCTATAGACCATTGTGACATACATGGACACACATCCTCTAGAACATTGTTCCATACATGAACATACATCCTGTAGACCATTGTGACATACATGGACATACATCCTCTAGACCATTGTGATATACATGGACATACATCCCCTAGTACATTGTCCCATACATGGGCCATACATGAACATACATCCTCTAGAACATTGGGCCATACATGGACATACATCCTCTAGAACATTGTCCCATACATGAACATACATCCTCTAGACCATACATGGACATACATCCTCTAGACCATTGTGACGTACATGGACACACATCCTCTAGAACATTGTCCCATACATGGACATACATCCTCTAGAACATTGGGCCATACATGGACATGCATCCTCTAGACCATTGGGCCATACATGGACATACATCCTTTAGACCATTGTGACATACATGGACATACATCCTCTAGACCATTGGGCCATACATGGACATACATCCTCTAGACCATTGGGCCATACATGGACATACATCCTCTAGAACATTGTGACATACATCCTCTAGACCATTGGGCCATACATGGACATACATCCTCTAGACCATTGGGCCATACATGGACATACATCCTCTAGAACATTGTGACATACATCCTCTAGACCATTGGGCCATACATGGACATACATCCTCTAGACCATTGTGACATACATGGACATACATCCTCTAGAACATTGTGACATACATCCTCTAGACCATTGGGCCATACATGGACATACATCCTCTAGACCACATACATGGACATACATCTCTAGAACATTGTGACATACATCCTCTGAACCATTGGGCCATACATGGACATACATCCTCTGGAGCCATTGGGCCTTGCTGGCATGGACCATACTTATCTCTAGACCATTGGGCCATACATGGACACACATCCTCTAGAGTGAGTGAGTGAATAGAATTTAACGTCGCTTTCAACAATATTTCAGCTATATCACGACGAACCAACTAAGTACCACCCAGCCCAGTTGTGTTCCTGCTAACTTCAAAGAAATCTTTGAAGCAGCATGGAACCAGACACCCTCCATCCACCCTATAAAACACTGAGGACAGCATACAAGACACAGACAGGACGCTTACATGGTGCAAAAAAGACAAGTGATATTACAGTGCAAGACATCACATTATCAAGTTCCTGTTGCTTCTCAACAAAATGCATTGAAGCAACAGGAACCTGTGCCCACCCAACCACCATACATGGGCCATACATGGACATACATCCTCTAGACCATTGGGCCATACATGGACATACATCCTCTAGAACATTGTGACATACATCCTCTAGACCATTGGGCCATACATGGACATACATCCTCTAGACCATTGTGACATACATGGACACACATCCTCTAGAACATTGTCCCATACATGAACATACATCCTCTAGACCATTGTGACATACACGGACATAAATCCTCTAGAACATTGTCCCATACATGAACATACATCCTCTAGACCATTGGGCCATACATGGACATATATCCTCTAGAACATTGGGCCATACATGGACATACATCCTCTAGAACATTGTCCCATACATGAACATACATCCTCTAGACCATTGTGACATACATGGACATACATCCTCTAGAACATTGGGCCATACATGGACATACATCCTCTAGACCATTGGGCCATACATAGACATACATCCTCTAGACCATTGTGACATACATGGACATACATCCTCTAGACCATCGGGCCATACATCCTCTAGACCATTGGGCCATACATGGACATACATCCTCTAGACCATTGTGACATACCTCCTCTAGACCATTGGGCCATACATGGACATACATCCTCTAAACCATTGGGCCATACATGGACACACATCCTCTAGACCATTGGGCCATACATGGACATACATCCTCTAGACCATTGTGACATACATGGACATACATCCTCTAGAACATTGTGACATACATGGACACACATCCTCTAGACCATTGGGCCATAAATGGACATACATCCTCTAGACCATTGTGACATACATGGACATACATCCTCTAGAACATTGTCCCATACATGAACATACATCCTCTAGACCATTGTGCCATACATGGACATACATCCTCTTGGCCATTGTGACATACATAGACACACATCCTCTAGAACATTGCCCCATACATGAACATACATCCTCTACATCATTGTGACATACATGGACACACATCCTCTAGAACATTGTCACATACATGAACATACATCCTCTAGATCATTGTGACATACATGGACACGCATCCTCTAGAACATTGCCCCATACATGAACATACATCCTCTAGCTCATTGTGACATACATGGACACACATCCTCTAGAACATTGTCACATACATGAACATACATCCTCTAGATCATTGTGACATACATGGACATACATCCTCTAGAACATTGTCACATACATGAACATACATCCTCTAGAACATTGTGACATACATGGACATACATCCTCTAGAACATTGTCCCATACATCATGAACATACATCCTCAAGATCATTGTGACATACATGGACATACATCCTCTAGAACATTGTCCCATACATCATGAACATACATCCTCTAGATCATTGTGACATACATGGACATACATCCTCTAGAACATTGTCCCATACATCATGAACATACATCCTCTAGACCATTGTTACATACATGGACATACATCCTCTGGTCTGACAGCTGAGTTGTGGATGGCGGACCAGACGCTTGTAATCTAGAACATTGTAACATACATGGACATACATCCTCTAGAACATTGTCCCATACATCCTCTAGACCATTGGGCCATACATGGACATACATCCTCTAGACCATTGTGACGTGCATGGACGCACATCCTCTAGAACATTGTCCCATACATGAACATACATCCTCTAGACCATTGTGACATACATGGACATAAATCCTCTAGAACATTGTCCCATACATGAACATACATCCTCTAGACCATTGTGACATACATCCTCTAGATCATTGTGACATACATGGACATACATCCTCTAGAACATTGTCTCATACATGAACATACATCCTCTAGACCATTGTGGCATACATGGACATACATCCTCTAGAACAATGCCCCATACATGAACATACATCCTCTAGACCATTGTGACATACATGAACATACATCCTCTAGAACATTGGGCCATACATGGACATACATCCTCTAGACCATTGGGCCATACATGGACATACATCCTCTAGACCATTGTGACATACATGGACATACATCCTCTAGACCATTGGGCCATACATGGACATACATCCTCTAGACCATTGTGACATACATCCTCTAGACCATTGGGCCATACATGGACATACATCCTCTAGACCATTGGGCCATACATGGACACACATCCTCTAGACCATTGTGGCATACATGGACATACATCCTCTAGACCATTGTGACATACATGGACATACATCCTCTAGAACATTGTGACATACATGGACACGCATCCTCTAGACCATTGGGCCATAAACGGACATACATCCTCTAGACCATTGTGACATACATGGACATACATCCTCTAGAACATTGTCCCATACATGAACATATATCCTCTAGACCATTGTGCCATACATGGACATACATCCTCTTGGCCATTGTGACATACATAGACACACATC
>JAVTVY010037428.1:0-156540 GCA_036873755.1 Hanleya hanleyi
AATTATATGTTGTGGCTGAGCTGTATGTAAAAATATACTGAGGGAAATTTCAGCCCTATAACCCTAAGGGTAACGAAAGTATTTAGGGGTTCCTCATATAGCTTAAATCGTCCATGTACCTGGTAGGATATACATGTTTGATTCAAAAGGAATTCCAGGCGCCCGGTAATCCTTTGGTGTAGCCATTGTTCACATATTGTTTATTATTCAATTATATAACTGGTGATTGATGCCACGAAGTAGTTCTAACTCAATACTTGTTATAACACCAAAGGTGGAATATTCATAGCAATCACTGACTTTTGATTAAATTCTAACCCTATCTGGCCCGTGCTTTTGGGACCTGTCCTTCTCGCCCCTAATTATTTTCTTACCCATTAAGTTCGGAAGCTGAAACATACCATACTATACCTTGGGTCAAGCTCTATAAGCAAATGTTTAAAAATTCAAGATCGCCGCCAAGCCAGGTAGAGTGAAAAAACTGCTTTTAAATTCATTTCGAAAAAGAGAACAGATTAGTGAAATGTATTTGACGTTATAAATACAATGTCTTGCCAGCAACATTGTGTTTATCTATATTATTATTTCATGCCCGCTTGGAGTTTAATGCTAATATTGTCTTATCAATTAGATCTTTCCAATATGGACGCGAAAATTCTTCATTGTCGAAGGCTGGCTACTGAATGTCGAATCTGGTTCGTGTACTGATCCCTTTTTCTTAATCAGCACACCAAAACATCATTCACGAAGTTTTTAGGGCGTTTTTTGCTAATACAAACAGAATATCAGCCGGAGTGGTCAGATGACAGATGACTACTTGTTACATTACGCTATTCTATGTTCCCACCACCATTAAGGTTATCGCTTATTTTTCAAGCTATGCAACTCACAGACGTTATGCAAACGTGAATAATTCCTGAGCCTAATTCATTCCTATATTGTACATAAGTGAAAATTTTCCCTAAAAAAATCAGCTAGAGATTACCTCACATCTACTAAGGGTTCAATATTAATTTTATATTATACGGGTCTAATTCAATCGGACATTGTACATACGGACATTGTTTTTCTGTCCAAATCAGCTAGAGGTTACTTCACATCTATTACGGGTTAATATCTATTTTCTGGCAATTCTTCCCGTTTGCTGATGACCGTTTCAAAGGCTATTTTTTTAATACCTTAAATTATACTTGTCAGTGTGAATAGGTTTATAGGAAAAGAACAGCATGATGTCTGTCTGCCGTATTGAAAACTGTTGTCGGCTTCTCTTTTGCAAGAAACAAATTTGTTGATTTTGATTTTCATTTTATGCCTGTTTTGCAATTTGTGCTAAATGTCGAACGTCAGAAGACATGTTAGATTGGAACTATACAGTACTGAACGGTCAAAGGTCATGTTAAATTGGAACTATACAGTACTCAACGACGGTCAATGTTTCACTGTATAGCATTTTATGAGCCCGTTACTTATCTAGACACAAATTTATTGAGATTAGGCTAGATTAATTTTAAATGTATATCCCATAGGTCCTGTTTACTTAATATGTTTAATATTTATTGCAGGTATCATTAAGGAAGATATTCGCAGATCTTCAATCGTCTTTGTTGTGGATGGTTCATTCCTGGGATACATTGCCGTCATTGAAGAGGTAGTAATTTGACGAAGAAACAATCGATCCACAGATATTTCCAACATAGAATTCAACTGTAGAAAAAAGGCTATACCTCGTTTATTCAAATTGATCTAATACTCTCAACAGCTGTAATCTTTTTTTCAACCTGTATTAAAATATCGTTATATTCCTGTGGCCTCAGTAATTGTTTCTGTAAAACGAACATCCAGCCTACCTGCATTAAAAAATACCAGAACACATTTCTGTTCGTTTTGTATCCCTTAACAGAAGATTGTATCGTCCAGTGAACATAATCGAAACATCCCAAGATTGGCTTTTCTTGAAACTCAACTACTTAAAGAACTGGAAACTTGAAATTTACCTCGAATCCTGAATGATCCAGAGGTAGGCAGCAGTGTACCAAACTATTTTAAGTTCAAAGAACCTCCTTGCATTTCATATAAGTATACTAAATCTATAGCCACGAAAATATCCAGTTGCTATAATGTTGTCAAGGAGTTTGACAGCGTTTATACACGTCGGGAGTCTATAGTTGTGATTGCGAATCTTCGACCTTTATCTATACACCATGCAAACATATTGATGTATTGAGAGATAAGGACCTGGTATTAGTCCTGATGAAGGGACTTAAATATACAGATCCGAGAAGAATAAATCTGAAGGCCGATCAGAAGATAGTCCTGTCTGCATTGCTGATTAGTATAAGCGAGGAAAAATTTGAACCTACGGTACTCCCTGATTGGCTGGACCTCCCCAAGTGCAAGGCCGTTGAAACAATCCACAATATTGACTGAAGTAGCCTTGCCCAAGCACAACAAGTACTGAGAAAACTCAATTCGCAAGAAGTTCTTGCAAATATCCAGAGTAAATTCTTCCTAGTCCCAGCAGACAAAGCTCCAAATAATATAATATTCATATGTAAATATTACTATTACCAGGTGCTGGCCAAAGAATTGAGTGTAAACATATCATCATCAAATAAGTCTACTTGCTCCCAAACTGCATTTACTCTGGAAGATTTATTTAACAATCACAATACGTTTCTCAGGGAAAGAGGTATGTGTCTTCCAACAATCAAAACGAGATACCAACAATATACTGGGCTCCCAAAATGCATAAATCACCATACACAGTTAGATTCATAGCTGGTTCTAGAAGCTGGAACACCAAGTTTCTTTCAACCATGTTGACGAGGGCCCTTCAGCAGGGAAGGGCATTTTGGGAAAGGTATTGCGCCACTGTTTCTAAAAACTCTGACGTTGAATGTATGTGGACATTGAAAAACTTAAAATGTCTTACGGAAGAGCTTGATGCTAAAGGTCACATACCGTACAGACATGTATCCACATGGGATTTTTCGACTCTCTATACTACAATCCCACATCAGGACCCTATTGACCGTCTGAGTGTTCATTAATAGTATCTGTGTTCAAGACATCTGATCGTAGATATATTAATGTCGGAAGCCATAAGGCATTCTTTAACTCTACTACATACAAGAGATGTCATTCATGGGATGTTTGTTTGTTCATAGAGTCGCTTGAATCTCTCATTAAAAATATTTATGTGAAATTTGGCAACACAATATATCAACAGCATATAGGTATTCCTATGAGTACTAATTGTGCACCCCTGTTGGCTGCCCTATATCTGTTCTCTTATGAATATGACTATCTGCAGGCGCTTTCAAAACCGATCCATTCAAATTACAAGCGTCTAGTCCGTCATTCATAATTCAGCCGTCGTCCATTAAAGAATATCCGCGTCTATAATTAACTATACAGCCCGTTTCTTCTCATTCACCAAACGCTATATAGACAATCTTCTCGATATGGATAATCGCTATATCATATTCAGACATATATCTCTATAAAAAGGAAGCAGGCCTTCTCTCTCGTCGACTTTATGACAAAAGAGATGAATACAATTTCGACATCTTAAACTATCCGTTTCTGGACAGTAATATTCCAGTGGGCCCTGCATATGGCGTATACATATCTCGCCTAGTAGCATTTGCTAGATCCTGTGTTAAATGTGATGATTTTGATCAACGTCACAAAACATTGTTGCAGAAACTTATAAAACAGAGCGATACCACCAAGCGCATCCACTCAAAGTGTCTCAAATTTGGCGATATATATTGCATGCTGATAGCTAAATACAAGCATCTATGGCGTTACGTTTAGTAACTTGTGTCTAATTTCGCTTAACCCAGGGCTAGGGTCCGTATGTACGTCGTCCGTCGTCATTGTACTCATATGAACACACACACAAATGAAAGCGTGACCGAGATACATCATCTTCTAGATGACGACTTTACATAGATTATTATGGAATAAGAATACTGATTAGCGATACGGATTTTATATTTTTTGGAACATCGTGATGTCTTGCCGGCGTCATTGAAAAATGTTGACCGCTTTTCTTTTGCAGGAAACTGGCCTATGTTTATGTATACTATGATTGTCTTTTTCAATTTGGTGCTAATATTGTTATATGGAATATGGAACAGGTCTTTGGATTGTGGACGCGGATATTCTTCAATGAACGATGGCTGAATTATGAATGACGGAATAGACGCTTGTAATTGACATTTAATTCAACTTCAAAGTTCAAAATTGTAAGTTGCTCAATTTTGTAAAGAAATATTCCATTAATGTCAGTAGAATGAGAGCAAAGCCAAAATTGATAAAACTGAGACACAGCTTTCCTGTTAGATTTGTCTTCTACAGGAAATGATGATGTAGGTTATGGTAAGTTAAATACTTTTTTGAAAATAGCATTCAAAAAAATTAAAATTAAATTTCTTTTAAATCCAAATATCTTCATGATCTACAGGTTTACAGTAAACAAATTTATATATTTGGATTCCTTAAGAAATATGCTTTAAACTAATATATACACTACCATAGCCACGAGGCATACTTTCAGCGTGATGAATACAAATTCTAGAAGGTGTGCAGGCGGGCTCAGTATCCTTAAGTTTCATCTGGATAATTGGACGAATTATTGTAGGTGGAATTTCTCCGTAGCCTACTAACAACTGGATGTAGGATCACACAATCTGTAACTGTGTCAATACGATCTGAAATATATGCTGGAATGTATATACACATGTACAACTGTTGCAGAATTTATCAACGTAAGATAAGCCGTTTCGATTGTTGGATATTGGTGAGGTTTCGTCAGCATTCTATAGGATCATATGAAAATTGGTTAAAATGTAACACATACCGGAATTATAATGAAAACACGATGCGATAAGGGAATACTAACATCTGTCTATTGTAATTAGTCATCTACGTTGGCACTGCATACGCTTACTTGTTTGCAAAATATTTAACAACATGAAATCTATTACATGACTAATATATCACATCTGAAAGAACTTTTTAATTATCTCCATATAGACTGCATAATAGTTCTTTAATTACAAGCGTCTAGCTCGTCATTCATAATTCAGCCGTCGTAATATACCAGGTCACATTTGTATAGGGTGACGTCCTAATATATTGGTGTTCTCGCCGACAACTGCCCATGAATCCGAAAAAAGTAATAACAGACTCTCAGTGACAGTGCCGCCTTATGAAATTGAGTCGTGGTACAACTATTATATATTTTTATATTGAGAACATTTTATGTAGAATTCAGTTTATTAAACACAATTAAAAAAGAACAAAATAAATATGCGGAGCCAACAATTAAATTTTTAAAAGATCCACAGTAGACGACTTATTAAAATGAAGCTACTTCATTGGCTAGACTTAACAAACAAATTATACGGCCCGTTGACACACATTACAAAAGTCTGAAAATGCCAAACTGTTCAAGACCTATCTGTTCGATGTACTGGAACAGGGACAACAAGTAGTATACAAAGTACAAATTATACCCCCAAGGCACTGTCCGGTTAGTCAGTATGTAAACGCATCAACAAGTTTTATCTGTGATAAACATGTCATAAAGTCATAACTCGGAAGAGAACATTAGCTTTAAATATTTCAGCGTCTCAATGGGTAATCCTAATTACTTACACTCTTCGGTAATTTAATTGCATCCAGTCATGCGAATATCTAGTCCTCGATTACTTTATCTGACACCAATACATTTTAACCTATTATCACCCTATGCAATTGAGTTGCGGGTCATGAATAACTATTATGGTCTTGTTTTTGTTGGGAATAAAAGTTCTTTAAGGCGAGAAAAATTATAAATTTCACTGTTGTGAATTTCAGTTTGGTATACGCGACGCCAAAAGATAATTATTCCGAGCTATTCTTTTACAAAGATCCAAAGTAGGCAGCAGACGACAGTAAATGATTACGGGTTCATCACGAGACAATGCATACAATAGCCAAGTCAGGGGACAACAATATGTCTAGACGAGAGCCTTTTCAGCTGCACAAGGACTCAGGCAACAGCTTCCTACATGACGTATCTACCTGATTACGTAATCAACGCAGGGAAATCAGGCTGTCTTTCCAAAATCATTGAACACTGACGACCGAATCAACCATTCAAGTAACCCTTCTTAGATCCCACTTACTGACATACATGTAGCGATATTATAAAAGTTTAGGCAAAGTGCATTACAATGACAGTGCTTCCAAGGTTACAATGGACAATGGCTGGCTAATGAAGGTCGGATCTGACCAATCAATACCTGATGTAGCACGAGGGTAAAGGATGCCACGTAATCATTGTGCTCGATTAGTCTACTGCATAAAGGAGACCGCGATGACGCTAAGTTGACCGGTAACTTGGTGATTCCCAAACGCAACTGCCTTCCCCCTGATCGCAAATACGTATCGAGCAGAGGTAATATGTTTTGTTAGGTAGCACTGTTTGCTGACTTATTCTGTCTCGCTCAATTTAGGAAATCATTGAACCGTTTATTGTCGCCGTCATTGTAAACAGACTGACATAATTTTGATAACTTCCAGGAGAAATCTACAACAAACGGTTAAGAAATTCAACAACATCAGTGAGTCCCGCTTACATCAAGGAAACGTGAATGTCCTAACAACGAGATCGTCAAAAACAAAACACTAAAAGAATCGATTATTGTGAGCGGGGCTTGAATATTGACGCGACTGGTCGATTCAGTCGATTTGTCACATTTCAATTTAAAGGGCAGCGGGCACAAAGCCGATGGGGTTATTCTTAGATCTAATAAATCAGCGACATTTAGATCTAATTTTCATCAGACTGGACCAATCCCACCGTCTTCAATTGTAACATCAATATGCATAATACGTACTAAAATTAGATTCAGTTTCCTTTGTTACCAGCTTTTCCCCCGCCTGGTACCACATCAGAATATGATCGTCTTATGTAGTAAACTTGTATGAATGATATTGGTTAAATCAGAATCCACGTAGTCTGAAACCTACGAAAACGAAAATTTACAGGATGAGTATTATCAGTTTTCATCAAAAGGTTCGTTATATTCGACATTTAAGGAAAGCATTTAGTTAGAGAATTACCTTTTAAGTTTATACCTAATGGTGAGAATTTGCTTTTCCAAATTCACTAACCATAGTTTTCCAATCGAGACTGGGCACTGGGGTAATAAACCAACGAGCGAGAGACTGTGTGAACTATGTGACCATAATACGGTTGGAGATGCCACAATTTACCTATCTGTCCTTTCTTTGAAGACATGAGGAAAAAACACATTAGTGAGTATTTAGAATCTTTAGATTCTTGGTATGTGCTTTAGAATAGGTTAACCAGAAGACTATAATGCGAAGTCATGTGGCTCTGTCAGTATGTCGGCACCTCTTCCCACTTCCCTTATATGCGTTGTAATTATACTAGGTACCCTAATCCACAAAACTAAGTGACCTTTGTAAAAAGTTCATCATGTTCATATGGAATATTACCTGATATTTAATGAGATGTTACCTTAATTAATATGCTGAATATTTGTAACCTTATATTAAAGTGCGGTTACTCAATCTTTTATTCTCAAACACGGTTGGACTGTGTTTGTCCATGCGGAAATATCTTGGTATGGGTATTTTGAGTTAAGTGGTAATCCCTCAAGCCCTCTGTCTCATGCTAAGCGCACTCAGACGTACCGATAAGGATGATCTGGCAGCCACATATGGTTCTTCACACTTATGCTTTATTTGTCTGACATTGCCTGATGATGGACTTTGACCTAGAAACTGGGGGAGATAATCACATTCGAGTTCGAGTTTTGTGTCTTTGGAAACAAATTCAATTTCTACACTCGTACATCGAACTGCCCCTCGTAGATTAGCCCACCAGTTGTCCTCTACTGAAGGTTGTACATTTTAAATAGATTCCCTTTGAATTTCAGCGTGACTGTGTCGTAGAAGTGGGTTTTGACATCACTATTGACAGAAATGAAGTAGCTATACTGCGCACGAACGTAAATCTGTGTGTAAGTTCTGATTGGTTTGTAAATGAAATTGAACCATACCTGACCTTCGGGGGCACCTTCCGCCCCCCCCCCTGTTGATTTTTTTTCTCCTATCTCCGGAACGACGAAAATTTGAGAGCTGAAACTCTGTGACTTTTAGATTATCATATTGGGGCTATAGAGATAGCGAAAATATATAGGGGGCACTTTTCGCACCCCCCCCCAGGTTGCGTTAAGCAATCTCAAATCGTACAACCCAGATAGAGTTAAACCTCATATTTTGAATGCTTTGGCGGTCTCAATAATACTCAATTCTGTCATGAACAGAATTGGCCAAGGCTAGTTTATACATATTTATCCAAATCATTGTAAATGTATTTTATGAACAATTTGGAGACACGGTATGTCTTCCGAGCTTAAAGTGTTTCCCGTGACAAATAAAGTTAATGTTTAAACCAAGGCTAGTTTTAAAGGTGAGCAAAACTGACATGTTGTACTATACGAAGATGGAGTTTTGAGCGAAATGATGCGTGTCGCTCCATATCTCGTTTCACATTAAAGAGAGTCAAAATAATATCCCTTTCAATATGCTTCCTTTTATAACATTAGGTGAAAATCGGCTCCTCTTACTTGATGTCACACGCTACAAGTTGTCTGGGGCATTATCAGCCTCCCCGTTACCTTTAAATACTGGGTCACGGGAATGGAATATAGTTGCTGTAGCCAACTCAACATTGCGATATTTAATGATAGACAAAGCTCACTCCTATCTCTTCGGTTATCTTCTTTGTGGTGTTGGAGTTCGGGATTGTTATGTTTGACATACATCAGTTATTGCTACGAAGATGTCTGATGGCCAGAATTCTCCGAAAGAACATTTTTGTTTTCAAGAACTTTCTTATCCCTTGAACCAGGAGGCTGAAACTTACGACATTCTACCCTTGCTCTACTAGAAAATGTAAAAATCCAAGATAGCAGCCATGATGACGTCATTTCAAAGAAGGCATCGTTTGGACCATTTTTCGATCAGATTTTTCAATTTTTTTTTATCTGTGTCGTATATTATCACATGGTTCATTGGAAGATATTGTCTGCATGCAGCACACACTCAGTGAAGAAGTTATCATCTTAAGTGACGATTACAGGATGTATTCTATGAATGCGATACACTTGAAGCGACTATACAGGAAAATGTGATCGTTTGAGACAGAGGTTGGCTTGTTCGATAACTGAGTTTAGATCTGCTAAGGAGACGTGTATTTTAAGATGTATTTTTCGAGCTGTTTGTGCGTTTTATGTTAAATATAGTAATGTTTTGATTGAAAGTCTATAACTATTTTTGTGCGGGAGGCTCTAAACTTTTTTTCTTTCTTCAGGATATACTATACATTGACTGCTGCTTTAACAAATAGTTCGAATATTTTCTAATTTATTAATGACTACTATCAATTACTTAAACTCTTATATTTTTTTAGGTCCCCCCCCCCTCCAGGACCTGTCAAACTACTCGCATACACCTGTATGTCGGGAAGACGGCCACTATATTCTATTTAGGAAAGACGTGTTCTTATATTTTGTATACTTTTGTGTGTGCGTGTGTGTGTGTGTGTTTGATATTGAATAGATGGAAGCTCTAGTATCAATGTTTATACACATATTGCCGATGTTTGTATGGAGCTTGGTGCCTTATTTCTGCATATTCATTGTGATTCCATGCTACCTGAAAAGTGTGAATGAATTCCTTCCATACCCAGTCAAGCGGGAAATATAGGCGAACCTATTTTCAATCAAGTATGGAACGATATTTAGATACAAATGAAAAAAAGAAGACAGATAGTGTAAGTATGGTTAGCATGAATAGTCAAGGATTGGCTGATGAAATAGGGAGAACAAGTTTTCCACTACTTCAAAAATCGATCATAACGGTCCACTGTCTGTCTCAAACACCAGGTATGGCAGCGCCATACCTGGTGCTGCTGCGGGAGACGTGAATCTCTATGTTCCAAATTATTGTAGGCTACAGACTTGACCGTTCACCAATAACGCTGAATGTGGCTTCACTAATTCTGAAATGGGTAACGGGTACTGGAAATTAAATTGTTCATTGTTGCAGAAAAATATATATTCGTCTATTGACGAATATTCACCTCTGCTCTATAATCGTCAAAACTTGGTAAATATCCCTAAACAAGATCTGCAACCTCGCATGAAAGATCACTTGTTTAGACACATTATTCCTGAAGATAAAGATTAGTTATGCCTCAAAAGACAGAAAGAGCGAAATAAACTTATTGAGAAAAGAATTCAATACAACTATGCAACTATACCAGACATAAAGTTAGATAGTGTTAAAACGGAACTTGAAGAACTGGGGGAAAAGAGGGGAAAAGGATGTGATGGATAGAACTAAGGCACCTTGGCTAGAAAAAAGGAAAACACATACCAAGTATTTTAGGTCTACAAAAGTGAAACTACACAAATTAGTTGATATCAAAGTTGAGTCTGGATAATGAAAAGGATAACTAATAACCTATATTGCTTTAAAGATATGAAAAGTGATGTCTTGAGGGGTTCCCGTCATAATTCTGTTAGTGTTTGGAATGACTATTAATAAAGGACATCTCATTTTAATATCTATAAAAAAACAAGGAGTAATGACATGTCTTCCGAAATCAAACAAGACCAGAAATTATTTTAAAATTTGGCGTCCAATTATTCTTTCAAATGTTAGTTTTAGACCAAATAGCGCCTGTCCTGTGAATAGATTATAGACACTTACTCGATAAAATAGTTTATGAAGACCAAAAGAAGGTTATCTCAGTCAGGTACGTTGTAGAAAATATTCGAATTATATATGACAGATTGTTTGAAACAAAAGACACGGACATGCCTGGTTTATTATTATTGATCGAAGTTATCGAAAAAGTAATCCATTCAGTATCCTGGGACTTGATCATTCAACTTTTAAAATCTTTCAATTTCGGCGAAACTTTTAAAAATGGATAATGCTTTTAATATTACAATTACTCGCATAATACACAATGATAACGTCCATCATGTTTTTCCTTACATCGAGATTGCACGCAAGGGGATTTGATATCCCCATATTATGTGCAGAGGTAGCATTACATTGCCTCACGGTTTTCTACAACTATTCAAACCTCAAAATTAATATCGAGAAAGTAAAGGCGATTTGGATAGGCTATTTATCGGGTACAGATCTAAGGCTATTTTGTAATTACAAGCGTCTAGTCCGTCATTCATAATCCAGCCGTCGTCCATTAGAGAATATCCGCGTCCATAATCCAAAGACCTATTCCATTTCCATATAACAGTATTAGCACCAAATTCAAAAAGACAAAAGTATACATAAACATAGGCTTGTTTCCTGCAAGAGAGAAGCGGTCAACAATTTTCAATGAAAACGGCTTTAATATAATGAGTGCCAATTGTTCCACAGTTAACTTTCAAGATATGTGGAAAAGAAATTATCTCGGTAAATTAGATGAGCTAAACAAAAATACTACAGACATGGAGACTGAGGAATTTGGCACTATTGAGAAAACTTACTATAATAAAATCACTTGCTCAAAGCTTATAACCCTTTCCTGTCTATACCAAACCTTCCAGATCAAGTAATAAAAGAAATAAACTCGTTAAATTCAACAACGAATCAGACAGAATTGAAAGAACATCGAGAAACCGTGAGTGTAAATAATTATTCCATATTGACAGCTATCAAATACTCTCCAACAATGGCAAAGAATATGCTAACGATATTATACAAAAAAACAAACAATCCCTTCTGGAAAAATGTATTAAAAGCGGGGACTGTTCTTTGAAAAAGAAATCTGCAATACAGGTATTCCACGTGACAATCTGACAGCCAATCAGAATATGAGTTTTCTCCTGTCAGTCAAATAAAGTACAGAACTGAACTCATAAAGACAAAAGTAAGGAAGACTTAGATTATTTCTCACGTTAGGGTCCAGTGAAGATACTCATTATGACTGGAATAGTAGTCACCGAAAAAATGTCCGCCGATCAAACTATTCAGGCCCTAGCAGAACAGGTAAGTCAATTTTGCTTAAATCATCGGTATGGCCCGCCAGTTGAGAGAATTAACGATTATTCCGTCCTTTTTCTGTTGACCCACTCGATGGAAATTTACACACAATTGTCGTTTTCAAATCCGAAAATTATATCCCTGAAATGTATACACATAATCTATATCTTTTAGCGGTGAGTCTTACTGAATTACAAGCGTCTAGTCCGTCATTCATAATCCAGCCGTCGTCCATTAGAGAATATCCGCGTCCATAATCCAAAGACCTATTCCATTTCCATATAACAGTATTAGCACCAAATTCAAAAAGACAAAAGTATACATTAACATAGGCTTGTTTCCTGCAAGAGAGAAGCGGTCAACAATTTTCAATGATGCCGGCAAGACATCATGATGTTCAAAATATCAAATCCGTATCGCTGATCAGTATTCTTAATCCATAATATTCGTTATAGAGTCGTCATCTAAAAATGATGTACCTCAGTCACGCTTTGATTGTGACTGTTCATATGAGTACCATGAGGATCTTGGAAGTACATGGGCTCATACGGCCCCTAGCCCCGGGTTAAGCGGAATTAGACACATGTTACGAAACGTAGCGCCATAGATCTTGCACGCTACGTTCGTATTTTGCCATCAGCATGCGATATGTATCGCCAAATTTGAGAAACTTTGAGTGGAGGCGCTTGGTGGAATAGCCCTGTTTTATAAGTTTCTGCAACAATGTTTTGTGACGTTGATTAAAATCATCACATTTAACACAGGATCTAGCAAATGCTACTAAGCGAGATATGTATACGCCATATGCAGGTCCCACTGGAATATTACTATCCAGAAAGGGATAGTTTACGATGTCGAAATTGTAATCATCTCTTTGTCATAAAGTCGACGAGAGAGAATGCCCGCTTCATTTTTATAGAGGTAGAGATCTAAATAAGATGTGCCTGTAGGGCTATCTGTAGTTTCCTTCAAATCCAGTGAAGGTGGATATATATCCTTCACTGCGTCATTTATATAGCGTCATTTATATATTGAAGTTACGAGAAGTTAAATATGCCTTAAAGGTGTTTCCTTTGCCTAAAAGTAGAATATTTTGAAAAAAATATATTTCGTAGTTTACAAATTTGGTAGAGTTGATGACTTTGGCAAGGGGCACCAGTCTTGCAATAGTAGTACTATGGTCTCGAAATTGTAAGTGAATATAGCTGAATGGAATAAGGCCTACACATTGATTTTTCAAGTTTAATGTTCACACATACACGATGTTTAGCCGCATTTTATTTTGCCCATGAATCAATGCAGTAAAATGCAGGATTTCTTAGTGTTTAGTTATCGAGATAAATGGAAGGAGGTACACCGAGCTATTAACCTTAACTCACAGCTAATAGCTCAATTAAACAAATTTGTATTTATCTATTCATTTAAAATGATAAAGATCATGCCCATTGAGCCAGGAAGGAAGCGCCACTTTATATTTGACAGTCTTTCTATCCTTGAACCAAGAAACCACTTAAAACTTTCTAGGTTTCTATTGTATGGCTCATCATATTGTATGACCGTGGGTGATATGACCGTATCTCGGTTTTCTATCTATTTATTTTCTAACAAAGAAGTGAATTAATTGACGAATGCCTTTGGAATTTAAAGGAACCTACGATATACAGTGTTTACTCCCTGTAGGATTTGCTCACGTTTGCAGCAGTCGTCCCCAGTCAAAACTAAGTTACATGAATGACTTTATGATTTGGAAGTCACACAATACCTTTAAAAGCAACATTAAAAGGGTGGTTGAAAAAGGTGCCGGCGAACTGTCAAGAAGTCATAGGATCCCGCAGACAAATAAACCGACTGCATATTTCTAAAAACATCACAAGAACCAAAATTGATCCCTGTGATAATTTGTATCCCAGCAACGCTTTTATTGTAGCTGTTCATGTGGACATGACCACATGTGGGCATTGGACGGAATGACCACGCGGCCTCTAGTACCGGCTTGAGCGGTATTAGACACAAATATTTTAGAGCGGTTATTGGAAAATGATGGACAGCGTTACCGCCAGCCTGAAGTCTGAACTTTAGACCAAAAGATATAACCATGAATAAAACACGCCCCTTCTTGTACAAAACTGTTCGCTTGGGTCGATTTTATGACGGCACAGACGAAGATCTATCATACACTACTTGGCAATATGGGTTATATCCTTCAGAGAGAAATCTACAATTTTGTCATTGACCCTGGTCATGACCTTCTGTCTTCAGTGTTGCAATCCGACCTAAGACCTCCCCTCAAACGCATCGACTTGCACGAGCTATGTTTTGATTTTCAATGATTTCCTGATTATTGTTCCCCAATGACCTTGACCTTTCAACATCAGTAGGTGTAGTGTTTGCCATAGGCGTCAGATATTCCGGAAGTTTGATGACAATCCATATCCCTGAACAATGTTTTAAGTAATTTCCTGATTTTTTTTTGTCACAGTGACCCTGACCTTTAACCTTCACTTTGATACCGGACATATAGTCTCTCACATACGTATAAACCCAAGAGAACAATCGATCTTTAACGATTTCTGGAATTTGAGTCACTTTGTCGAACGATCTTTGACCACAATTTTGCTAAGTGGTTTTTCTTAACCTATTATCCACTTACAAATAATTTCGATTTTCAATAATTTTCTTATTTTGACCTTGTTGTATTGGCCTGAATCTTTGCTCGTGTCATCTACGTGACCCCAGAGTTATCCTGGGGAAGTTTGAACGAAATGCTCCCGTTTATTTAAAAGTTATCCCTACCAGGTCTGGTTCCTATCTCTGGAACGACAGAAGCTTGAGAGGTGACACACCGTGACTTTGTAGTTTATCATATATATTGGGTCATTTTGAGCCTATTTGCATAATACCACGAGCAGAGGATCATGGGTAATTTTTAAAGGGCGACCATATGGAGTACCAGGAAAGTCACGTTTCCGTCATTTTCTTCAAAATTCTTGCTTTTTGGCGAGGAAAGGTGGGCAAAAGATATTTTATTTCACATCAGATTGTTATTTACTAATTTATCATGCAGTTTTTGGTAGAAAAAATTTCACGTAGAACGTGACACAAGGTTATAGTGTGGTAAATTTCGGTCACTTAACTCAAAGGGTAAGAAAAAATATTAAAGGGGTGTGTCCGAAATGCCCCCACCAGGCCTAGACAGGTCGCAAATCGCACAAGCCATATAGGGCTGAGAAATTTGAGGAGGAGGATGTGATGTTTCTATTGTTGTTTTCTATCTTTTAAAGAAACGAAGTGGATGGACGTCTCGCAAATCGGTAGTACTGTCTGCTGTCATCTCATTCGTAGTGACCGCCTGTATTGCCACCACGGTGTTTATGGCGATTTATTGGACCTCAGATTTTCGAAAACACCACTCCGATAAGAACAAAGAGGTCAGTCGACTGTGCAAATACTAAAAATATACATATATTTCATGAACACTCACATTGTTCCGTACTGGAAAAATCTAAGTGTGTTTGTCTAATACGAACCACGGGCATATTTTATGCATAATAATCACCGCACGTGAGATTTAGATGACCTCAGGAATTATCCGCGAACTTTTGCTTTTTGACAATATCAATTTCTTTTAAATTACCTTTTAGTGGATATCTTGGACCCTTGTGAAAGACGGTAAAGTTCTGCATGTATCGGCTTTATTTGACGAGGAGTCTCGAACTGGATTGTTTGTGTCTGCTGAGTCCAACAAGATAGGGGGAGATAACTCCGTGACCCTCCATGACTTTGATAAGGTATTGTTCTCTCACTGTCCAACCCGACGAGATGTAGAATGAATTTTGAGGAGAGAATAAATGAGCTGTAAGCGAGAAGTGAACATCCCGATAGATGATGTCTTAGATGAGACAACACCAGTACCTAATGTTGGGAATCTGTTACGAAACTCCTTAGAATCCAGTTGTATTTAATATGTTACGAGCGTTCGATGATTGTAAACCATATGAAGTCTGGCGTCTGGGGCGGAGAGGGAGAGGGGAGAGGGGAAATTTCTCTTAGTGTTATTTTCCTTACTGAAACCCAAATGATTGGGATCTGAAACTTTGAGACAAACTAGTATTGATTCCATTTGTATCCTATCCCCAGAGCATGGCTAAATTAAAAAAATGGCGGTAACTTCAAAATTATTGTCCTCCTCTGTGTAAAAAAAATGGCACAACAACCTTTTTGATTTTATATAAAAATCGTTTATTATGCACTTCAGGCAAAAAAATCGCAAAAGTGACTGGTTGCGCATGATCCAAAGATATGGTGTGGAAACTTTCAGCGACCTACATGTATCAAGGATAACAATATTATCTTGAGGACTTTTGTGAGATTCAATTTATTCCTAGATTTAGAGACAACACTATAAGTCAACTTCTTTGTCCGCCTCCATACTGTACCAAGAATTTCCTGTGACCCGAACCGCGTGTACCTGCCGCCCCATCCTCTCCCACGGCACTGCTAGCTTTGTGACTGGATCATTGATACCTATGGCGCTACAGGCATGTTTGTGCAACTATTGTTGTTTTATGATTATCGTTCTTTTGACTCTCCAGGGACTCTTCGCCATCAGGGACTTCCGTACCAATACTTGCTATGTGTCCAAGATAACAATCCCGGATTTCAACACCGCAAAGAAGAGGACCGAAGAGAAAATGGTAAAATTTAGAAGCCATATTTAAACAAACGTATTTGGTGCCGTATGTCATACCAGTCATGTCGTCTGTTAAAAATGGCAGATTAACACAGCAAAATATAGCCCACACGATGCTAAAATACCCTGAATTCCATGCACGTCAACATTTGCATTATTTGTTCCCGATAATAAACTTGGATATTTGAGGATTACAAATTATAGCTTTTTTCCCAAATGACAAAGTCCTCAATTAGGGGTTACTAATTATTTTCATTTCATCTAATTATTGCCATTGTTTTTTGTATGATAAAAGAATCAAATGTCATTCACCATACTCTGCTAGATGGCGTTAGTTCCATCACATCTGTATCCAGCCAATCCTTCTGAGAGTGTAAATGTCTGTTCGACGGCACACAGACAGATCAGCGATACAGTGCTTTTTTTATCACCACATTCGTGTTGTATTTCCAAACCTTTTCAATGAAGCAATCTAATGCATAGCCATACAAATATAACCTATTTCAATGCACATACACTGTGCTTCAGATAACGCGCGAGTTGTAGCAAAGAATCAGATTGTTCATGCATGTATAATGCGAATTACTCATGTTTACAGGGACGACAGGTGCCCATCCAAAAGTTGGAACATGCCGTCGCTCTTCCGACAAATATGACATCAGTAGAACTTGGTCCGAGGCTGACCAATTTCTGTTACGGCGCCGAGTCTCATTGGTTTGATATGAGACCGAGTAATGGTGAGTGGAAGAAACGTGTGGTCATTTATTCCTACGAAGTAGGCTCTCATTTGCAAATTGTCCGGTAATGAGTCGGTCAGTCCATCCGAATCAATTCGTCGGCAAAATAAGGAGAACCGTTGCCATTACAACCTTGATGTTCGGCATGAACGTGCGCGAGGGGACGGCTACCAGCAAGTTCTGAGCTGATCTACTTTTAATAAAAATATCTGGTGATTTTTGATGAAAATCAATGGTGATTCTGACCAGGGCAGTGCCCATCTCAATATAAGCAGTATTTCAACTTTGGTTGGGGGGATTTCCAAGAGTTCAGTTCGCGTCGCAGTCCTAATGCCTACCCTACTTCGTAGGTCCTGTGACGTTAGTCACACTGCCATGTATGTGAATCAGTTACTGATGATCTTACACATTGTGTGACATTCGGACTGTTGGTTCATATATGGTTCTTAACTCTATCTGGCCTAGGCGATTTGGGGGTGTATCGCAGCCTGGAGCTGGGGCGGGAAGTGCTCCCTTTTTAAAAAATATTTTCGCTATCCCTAAGGCTAGAGTGATGGATCTTTCCACACTGTATCTTTGAACAGAGCGTCACAGTCATCTTCGAGGTAGACATTTTCCGGCCTAATTTTGGATCGATTTTTCTGTCGAAAAAATGAAATGTAGTATATAATAATTAGTTTCGCCTAAATGAAATACTTTCTGGTCCTTTTAGGCCGTAAAAAATGCAAAGAAATGGACAGAAAATAGAGAAAACACAATTTTCTGGGATGCCACATGCCCGCCATTTTGAAATTACTCATGATCCTCTACTCAGGGCAAATGCAAATGACACTCCCCCTCCTCAAGGCTGTGGCAAACCGCAAATCGCCCAAGCCAGGTAGGGTTAAGTCGTTATGTGACCAACGTAAGATGAAAGTATCTAGTCAACCCCAAAGAACCACAAAAACGTCGTTCTGATTGTATTCTATTGCAACAGCTAAATTGATTGGGTGTTCTTGTCTGGGCAGGAGGGAAGGGGAGATAGCAAGAACCACTTATCCCGTGTCTCTTTCGTGTGTGACACAAATGTAATATCAGAAACGAACTTTACGATATGGATATCGTCCTGAGCTAATTTGATCTGTGTTGTAATACCAACTATAGGGCGATGCCGAGAGGATCACAACGTGTTGTTCGGTAGATGTGGAAAATTTTCTCGAATATGAAGAATAATGTACGAGTGGCCAGGTTCATTTCGATATTTACTTCGATATCAATTTATTGTTATTCGGCCACATTTATTTCATATTTTTATCGAGCGTTTCTTTATGTATATGTTCAATATCTTTTGCAGGTAAGATGAAGCGGTCCGTGAGCAGAGATTTTACAGGAATTATGTTTTTTGTTGTTGTAAATGATGATATCCCAGGCTACATCGTAACTGAAGATAACATTATGTAAGCAGATTACATTTGACCCACATTGTCCGTCCAACTATCGTACTCAAACTAGCGAAGCACATGTACAATCTGTTTGTAATCATTCTTCAAACTGTCGCAAAATTCGCTTATATTTCTATCGCCGATGCAGTTTTTTGGTAAAACAATAATAATGCTTCAAATGTTCAGTGCCATAGATGCATTAGTATTTTTTTATTTGATTGATTGATTGATATTTATTCACCATATACCCGCAGAACAATAGACATAACAATTGTACAATAATGGTTCAGATAATACATATATATATATCATAATGGCTGGTGTGATACTGGCGGGAATAAAACCCAGATGGACTTGTTCTATCTCATAGTAATGTAGTATATGATAATAAAAATAAATTTAAGTATATAGATATTTTTACCAACAATAGAATGGTGAATTATATGAGCTCAGAGAGATCATCCGTCTAACTGTCGCACTTAAAATGAGGGAAATACATGTAAAATCTGTCTGTAATCTTTCTTCAACTGGAGCAAAATTCAGTTATTTTCTATCGCCGATGCAGGTTTTGAGAGAACAATAATAGTGTTCAAATGTCCGGTAGCCTGGAAAATACACAGCATTAGACATTTTGTTATTTTTCTATATCTTAGGTAGGATTGTGTTCAATGGTCACAGTAACACGGGGCCTTGTATGCTTTCTCAGTCACGGTTGACGTATTGTCGGGAGTTAACAATTCGTCAATTTATTGCTGAATTAATTAGTCAATCAGCGTATCATATTCAAGAAAAAATACTGTCTTGCAATAATAGCCGATTATTTCTCTAATATGGCGGCCAATTTTGATGATGTGAAGATAAGGTTGATGGCAATGTGATAATGGAACTGGCCACTTTCAGAGTTTGACTCTTCAGTGGATGGAGCCTTTTCGTCACCTACATCTAGTTCCCTCGCGAAAGGCAGTCTGAAAAGCAGTCTAGATAGCGTCACATCATGGCGACACATAAAAGCGTTTGTGGTACATCCAGAACGAGAAGAATAAAAGCTGAAACTTTTCGACCTAATCTTATAGTGCGGTCGTTTATGGTATATGCATAATCCTATGCACAAGTAGAAGGGATAAAAGGTGATATAGTTTTCCTAAATCAGTCAAGAACAATATTTATGAATGTCAACTTCCGTTACCATGGTTACAGAATCTTGCTGGATTTTCTTCCAAATTTACCCACCCGAAAATTTCGGGTTTTCTTTTGAAAATTTAAATTGATGAATCAACTGATTTACGATTGAATTTTTCCACGTGGTGCTCGATCGTTTCCATAAAACTCCATATATATTTAAATTATTATTATTATTAAATTATTATTTATAATTTATATTCATTTTTTACCGTCTCGTTATAGATTCTAGACAACGTAACGTTTGCGATCTCTGAAGTTCACACTCACTAAAGGTATGTATAAGAAAGTAACTGGACACGTATTTACAGGACAAGCTCATAGGTTAAAACCAAGTTTTACATACACACAATGGAAGTCAAATGCGCTCATTGCCTGCTACAGCTTATACATACAATATTATATACGGTAGTGATGATGTGCTCCTATTTGACAGGAAACAGAGAACAGTGTTGTGTGTCGTAAAAGTAGATATTAACCGGATTTGGCCTGAGCGATCTGGGACCTGACCAGGCCGAGAGACTATTCCGCCTCCCCCCCCCCCAACACCCCTGCGCGTTGATAATTTTCTTATCCCTTGAGCTAGTGAGCTGAAACTTACCGCACTATGCCCTTGAGTCAAGCTCTACAAGAAAATATTTAAAAAAAATCGTAGATGGCTGACATAATGACGTCACAGTGACGTCCTTATAATTTTGTTTTTGAATTTTTGATTTGTTTCTTTCGCAAAATCTGCATGATAAATTAGTAGATAATAAGCTGATGTGAGATACAATATCTTGCTTACTTTTCCTCGTAGAAAGACAGGATTTTTAAAGAAAAATGACGGAAACATAACTTTTTGTTCCCCCAGATGGTCGCCATTTTGATTTTCCCCCTGATCCTCTGCTCAGGAGGTTATTCAAATAGGCTAGAAATGACTCCAATGTCATAAACGGAGTATCAGCTCTCAACCTTTTGTCGTCCCGGAGATAGGGTAGAACGCTTAGTAGGGGAAGGGTCAGGTAGGGTTAAAAAACAACAACTGTTAAGATCATTTCGAAAAAGAGAACAGATCGGTGAAATTTGACGATATAAACACAATATATTGCCGGCAACATTGAAAACTGTTAACCTCTTTTAAGAATCTATCTCGTGTCTAATTCCGCTTAACCCGGGGCTAGGGACCGCATGAACCCATGTACTTCAAGATCCTATTGGTACTCACATGAACAGTCACAATCAAAGCGTGACTGTGATACATCATTAGATGACGACTTTGCAACGAATATTAGGGATTAAGAATACTGATCAGCGATACGAATTTGATATTTCTGGAACATCATGATTTCTTGCCGGCATCATTGAAACCTGTTGACCGCTTCTCTCTTGCAGGAAACAAGCCTATGTTTTTGTATACTATGATTGCCTTTTTGAATTTGGTGCTAATACTGTTATATGGAATATGGAATAGGTCTTTGGATTATGTCGCGGATATTCTTTAATGGATTACGGCTGAATTATGAATGACGGACCAGACGCTTGTAGTTATGTATGTTATTATTGCATGCCTACTTGGAGTTTAATGCTAATATTGTCTTATGAACTAGATCTTCCGACTATGGACGCGGAAATTCTTCATTGTCGAAGGCTGGCTACCGAATGTCGAATATGGTTCGTGTACTGACCCTTCTTTTTAATCAGAACACCAAAACATCATTCCCGAGGTTTCAGGGCGTTTTTGGCTATAATACAACCAGAATATCAGCCGCAGTGGTTAGATGACTTCTTGTTAGGCTACGCTATTCTATGTTCCCACCACCATTAAGGTTATCGCTTATTTTTCAAGCGATGCAACTCACAGACGTTATGCAAACGCGAATAATTCCGGAGCCTAACTCATTCCTACATTGTACATAAGTGGACATTTTCCCTGCAAAAATCAGCTAGAGATTATCCCACATCTACTACGGGTTCAATGTTTATTTTCTGGCAATTCGCCCCGTTATTTTTATATACACCTTTGGTAGTTTGCAAATGAACGAACACGGTTAAAGCTTGATAATATAAGCGTGATTAAGAATGCTGATCAGAGATACGAATTCGATATTTTTGGAAAGTCATGATGTCTTGCCGGCATCATTGAAAACTGTTGACCGCTTCTCTCTTGCAGGAGACTAGCCTATGTTTATGTATAATATGATTGTCTTTTTGTCCTCCGCCACGAAGTGGTGGGCGGACTTGGAAATGCTAGCCGTCCGTCCTTCCGTCCGTCCGTCCCACATCTTGTGAACGCGATATCTCAAGAACAATTCGACCAATCGACTTCAAACTTGAGAAGGTGCTTCACATCAGTTAGACGGCCATTGGTATTGATTTTCACTGAAGTACGTAATCCAAGATGGCCGCCATCGACCATATTGGATTCTGTCCGTCCCACATCTTGTGAACGCAATATCTCAAGAACAATTCGACCAATCGACTTCAAACTTGAGAAGGTGGTTCACATCAGTTAGACGGCCATTGATATTGATTTTCACTGAGGGTGCACTCCACACTAGGGCCACGGTTTCGTACAAATGGCCCCTCCCTAATTTCATAATAAGGAAGGTCGCCTGTTTTTGACAGCATGGTAATTCTTCTTCCCTTTCTACTAACTGATATCTATAGTATCACCCTGCTGGACGTCACCATTTCTTCAAACGAGGATATAACATTTGGTTGCTGGTCTCAACTACGCGCCATTACGGAGCTAATCGTTTCTGGAATTGGATATCAGGCAGGCCAAAATCCTCACTTTTTCGGGAAACGAAAATGATGATTCCTTTATGGCGATAAAATTTTACAAAAAACGAGTAGGTCGACCCCCTGTTTTTTTCGCCATTTTAAATTGTCCTTTGGACGGGAAACACTTTAACATACATAAAAAGAAAATCATTTCATACGTTTTCTCTGGGTTGCGGGTAGAATTTGACACATTTTCATATATTTTAAGGAGTTTTTCAGAAAAGTTGAAGAAGGTTTAAGGAGGATTGCGCGTCTTTCATTTTCAATTTCAATATCTCACTTGCCTCCTGGAATAATGGCATGAGTGTGCCCATTCGGAAAATATATACCTTTACAGCGGTTTTCTTAAATATTTCACATATATTTAAGGCCGAAGACCCGAACCCATGTCTATTTTTAACCGCACATCATTTAGGTGTGGAATGCACCCTTAATGTAGGCTTCATTGCACGGTTATAATACACGAGTAGGCCAAATATTGTATGATCTCCTACACTACATTCGTTAAAAGCGCTTATTCGGACCTTGTAATGACTTGATATGGAACGGGATAGTAAAGTACATTTATCTTAGTCAGAAATGTTTCCATTTTATGCATACTACATGGTATGATATCATTGTCCTTGCATATATGCTATTTGGACCTATACAGAATTACCTCCCCTTGGTTAGGCACATATGTTAGCTTAGTGACCTGTATGTCCCAATTATTGTCAATGTGAATGTCAAAGTGATTAATTTTCAATACCGATCACACCAGCACCCTGATCTAAAGTGAATGAGAGCGTATTATTCTGGTTTTGTCCCTTTTATCTCGAAGTTTGTACTCCCACCCCCCAATTTTTTGAAAAAGTCGGAATGAAAAATTATTGACAATTTGGCTCGAATTTCAGCTATTTATGCGTTTATTTTGCTTCTCATGCCTTATTCGAAAGCTGGTCAAAGCTCCCGATCTTTGTTCATGGGTTTCATTTTCACGGCCAAAGCATAATGCTATGATATTCTTATTGAGCGCTGAAACTCGCGATTTTTCAGCAAAAGTCGCAAAAACAAAGATGGGGTAGGGGGAAAGTGATTGACGGGATATACGATAAAACTGCATACTACAAGCAAGTGTCGCATACCAAGAAATTCGCAAACACTCCCAGATTGACATAGCCTTGAGAACAGAAATTTTGAGAAAACACCCTAGCCTTAAGGGTGCACTCGACACTAGGGCCACGGTTTCGTACAAATGGCCCCTCCCTAATTTCATAATAAGGAAGGTCGCCTGTTTTTGACAGCATGGTAATTCTTCTTCCCTTTCTACTAACTGATATCTATAGTATCACCCTGCTGGACGTCACCATTTCTTCAAACGAGGATATAACATTTGCTTGCTGGTCTCAACTACGCGCCACTACGGAGCTAATCGTTTCTGGAATTGAATATCAGGCAGGCCAAAATCCTCACTTTTTCGGGAAACGAAAATGATGATTCCTTTATGGCGATAAAATTTTACAAAAAACGAGTAGGTCGACCCCCTGTTTTTTTCGCCATTTTAAATTGTCCTTTGGACGGGAAACACTTTAACATACATAAAAAGAAAATCATTTCATACGTTTTCTCTGGGTTGCGGGTAGAATTTGACACATTTTCATATATTTTAAGGAGTTTTTCAGAAAAGTTGAAGAAGGTTTAAGGAGGATTGCGCGTCTTTCATTTTCAATTTCAATATCTCACTTGCCTCCTGGAATAATGGCATGAGTGTGCCCATTCGGAAAATATATACCTTTACAGCGGTTTTCTTAAAGATTTCACATATATTTAAGGCCGAAGACCCGAACCCATGTCTATTTTTAACCGCACATCATTTAGGTGTGGAATGCACCCTTAATGTAGGCTTCATTGCACGGTTATAATACACGAGTAGGCCAAATATTGTATGATCTCCTACACTACATTTGTTAAAAGCGCTTATTCGGACCTTGTAATGACTTGATATGGAACGGGATAGTAAAGTACATTTATCTTAGTCAGAAATGTTTCCATTTTATGCATACTACATGGTATGATATCATTGTCCTTGCATATATGCTATTTGGACCTATACAGAATTATCTCCCCTTGGTTAGGCACATATGTTAGCTTAGTGACCTGTATGTCCCAATTATTGTCAATGTGAATGTCAAAGTGATTAATTTTCAATACCGATCACACCAGCACCCTGATCTAAAGTGAATGAGAGCGTATTATTCTGGTTTTGTCCCTTTTATCTCGAAGTTTGTACTCCCACCCCCCAATTTTTTGAAAAAGTCGGAATGAAAAATTATTGACAATTTGGCTCGAATTTCAGCTATTTATGCGTTTATTTTGCTTCTCATGCCTTATTCGAAAGCTGGTCAAAGCTCCCGATCTTTGTTCATGGGTTTCATTTTCACGGCCAAAGCATAATGCTATGATATTCTTATTGAGCGCTGAAACTCGCGATTTTTCAGCAAAAGTCGCAAAAACAAAGATGGGGTAGGGGGAAAGTGATTGACGGGATATACGATAAAACTGCATACTACAAGCAAGTGTCGCATACCAAGAAATTCGCAAACACTCCCAGATTGACATAGCCTTGAGAACAGAAATTTTGAGAAAACACCCTAGCCTTAAGGGTGCACTCGACACTAGGGCCACGGTTTCGTACAAATGGCCCCTCCCTAATTTCATAATAAGGAAGGTCGCCTGTTTTTGACAGCATGGTAATTCTTCTTCCCTTTCTACTAACTGATATCTATAGTATCACCCTGCTGGACGTCACCATTTCTTCAAACGAGGATATAACATTTGCTTGCTGGTCTCAACTACGCGCCACTACGGAGCTAATCGTTTCTGGAATTGAATATCAGGCAGGCCAAAATCCTCACTTTTTCGGGAAACGAAAATGATGATTCCTTTATGGCGATAAAATTTTACAAAAAACGAGTAGGTCGACCCCCTGTTTTTTTCGCCATTTTAAATTGTCCTTTGGACGGGAAACACTTTAACATACATAAAAAGAAAATCATTTCATACGTTTTCTCTGGGTTGCGGGTAGAATTTGACACATTTTCATATATTTTAAGGAGTTTTTCAGAAAAGTTGAAGAAGGTTTAAGGAGGATTGCGCGTCTTTCATTTTCAATTTCAATATCTCACTTGCCTCCTGGAATAATGGCATGAGTGTGCCCATTCGGAAAATATATACTTTTACAGGGGTTTTCTTAAAGATTTCACATATATTTAAGGCCGAAGACCCGAACCCATGTCTATTTTTAACCGCACATCATTTAGGTGTGGAATGCACCCTTAATGTAGGCTTCATTGCACGGTTATAATACACGAGTAGGCCAAATATTGTATGATCTCCTACACTACATTTGTTAAAAGCGCTTATTCGGACCTTGTAATGACTTGATATGGAACGGGATAGTAAAGTACATTTATCTTAGTCAGAAATGTTTCCATTTTATGCATACTACATGGTATGATATCATTGTCCTTGCATATATGCTATTTGGACCTATACAGAATTACCTCCCCTTGGTTAGGCACATATGTTAGCTTAGTGACCTGTATGTCCCAATTATTGTCAATGTGAATGTCAAAGTGATTAATTTTCAATACCGATCACACCAGCACCCTGATCTAAAGTGAATGAGAGCGTATTATTCTGGTTTTGTCCCTTTTATCTCGAAGTTTGTACTCCCACCCCCCAATTTTTTGAAAAAGTCGGAATGAAAAATTATTGACAATTTGGCTCGAATTTCAGCTATTTATGCGTTTATTTTGCTTCTCATGCCTTATTCGAAAGCTGGTCAAAGCTCCCGATCTTTGTTCATGGGTTTCATTTTCACGGCCAAAGCATAATGCTATGATATTCTTATTGAGCGCTGAAACTCGCGATTTTTCAGCAAAAGTCGCAAAAACAAAGATGGGGTAGGGGGAAAGTGATTGACGGGATATATGATAAAACTGCATACTACAAGCAAGTGTCGCATACCAAGAAATTCGCAAACACTCCCAGATTGACATAGCCTTGAGAACAGAAATTTTGAGAAAACACCCTAGCCTCAATGTAGGCTTCATTGCACGGTTATAATACACGAGTAGGCCAAATATTGTATGATCTCCTACACTACATTTGCTAAAAGCGCTTATTCGGACCTTGTAATGACTTGATATGGAACGGGATAGTAAAGTACATTTATCTTAGTCAGAAATGTTTCCATTTTATGCATACTACATGGTATGATATCATTGTCCTTGCATATATGCTATTTGGACCTATACAGAATTACCTCCCCTTGGTTAGGCACATATGTTAGCTTAGTGACCTGTATGTCCCAATTATTGTCAATGTGAATGTCAAAGTGATTAATTTTCAATACCGATCACACCAGCACCCTGATCTAAAGTGAATGAGAGCGTATTATTCTGGTTTTGTCCCTTTTATCTCGAAGTTTGTACTCCCACCCCCCAATTTTTTGAAAAAGTCGGAATGAAAAATTATTGACAATTTGGCTCGAATTTCAGCTATTTATGCGTTTATTTTGCTTCTCATGCCTCATTCGAAAGCTGGTCAAAGCTCCCGATCTTTGTTCATGGGTTTCATTTTCACGGCCAAAGCATAATGCTATGATATTCTTATTGAGCGCTGAAACTCGCGATTTTTCAGCAAAAGTCGCAAAAACAAAGATGGGTAGGGGGAAAGTGATTGACGGGATATACGATAAAACTGCATACTACAAGCAAGTGTCGCATACCAAGAAATTCGCAAACACTCCCAGATTGACATAGCCTTGAGAACAGAAATTTTGAGAAAACACCCTAGCCTTAAGGGTGCACTCGACACTAGGGCCACGGTTTCGTACAAATGGCCCCTCCCTAATTTCATAATAAGGAAGGTCGCCTGTTTTTGACAGCATGGTAATTCTTCTTCCCTTTCTACTAACTGATATCTATAGTATCACCCTGCTGGACGTCACCATTTCTTCAAACGAGGATATAACATTTGCTTGTTGGTCTCAACTACGCGCCACTACGGAGCTAATCGTTTCTGGAATTGAATATCAGGCAGGCCAAAATCCTCACTTTTTCGGGAAACGAAAATGATGATTCCTTTATGGCGATAAAATTTTACAAAAAACGAGTAGGTCGACCCCCTGTTTTTTTCGCCATTTTAAATTGTCCTTTGGACGGGAAACACTTTAACATACATAAAAAGAAAATCATTTCATACGTTTTCTTTGGGTTGAGGGTAGAATTTGACACATTTTCATATATTTTAAGGAGTTTTTCAGAAAAGTTGAAGAAGGTTTAAGGAGGATTGCGCGTCTTTCATTTTCAATTTCAATATCTCACTTGCCTCCTTGAATAATGGCATGAGTGTGCCCATTCGGAAAATATATACCTTTACAGCGGTTTTCTTAAAGATTTCACATATATTTAAGGCCGAAGACCCGAACCCATGTCTATTTTTAACCGCACATCATTTAGGTGTGGAATGCACCCTGAAGTGCGTAATCCAAGATGGCCGCCATCGACCATATTGGATTCTGTCCGTCCCACATCTTGTGAACGCGATATCTCAAGAACAATTCGACCAATCGAACTTGAGAAGGTGCTTCACATCAGTTAGACGGCCATCGGTATTGATTTTCACTTAGGTACGTAATCCAAGATGGCCGCCATATTGGATTCTGTCCGTTCCACATCTTGTGAACGCGATATGTCAAGAACAATTCGACCAATCGACTTCAAACTTGAGAAGGTGGTTCACATCAATTAGACGGCCATCGGTATTTATTTTCACTGAAGTACGTAATCCAAGATGGCCGCCATCGACCATATTGGATTCTGTTCGTCCCACATCTTGTGAACGCGATATCTCAAAAACAATTCCACCAATCAACTTCAAGCTTGGGAAGGTTCTTCACATCAGTTAGACGGTCATCGGTATTGATTTTCACTGAGGTACGTAATCCAAGATGGCTGCCATTGACCATATTGGATTCTGTCCATCCCATATCTCCCACATATCTCGACAACAGTTTGATCAATCCACTTCAAACTTGAGAATGTGCTTCGCATCAGTTAAACGGCCATTGGTTTTGATTTTCACTGAGATACGTAATCCAAGATGGCTGCCATGGACCATATTGGATTCACTCCGTTCCACATCTTGTTAACACGATATCTCAAAAACAAATCAACCAATCGACTTCAAACTTGGGAAGGTTTTTCACATCAGTTAGACGGCCATTGGTATTGGTTTTCACTGAAGTACATAAACGGCCATTGGTTTTGATTTTCACTGAGATACGTAATTCAAGATGGCTGCCATGGACCATATTGGATTCACTCCGTTCCACATCTTGTTAACACGATATCTCAAAAACAAATCAGCCAATCGACTTCAAACTTGGGGAGGTTTTTCACATCAGTTAGACGGCCATTGGCATTGGTTTTCACTGAAGTACATAATCCAAGATGGCAACTTGAGAAGGAGCTTCACATCAGTTAGACGGCCATTGGTATTGATTTTGACTGAAGTAGGTAATCCAAGATGGCCGCCGTCGACCATATCGGATTCTGTTCGTCCCACATCTTGTGAACGCGTTACCTCAAGAACAATTCCAGCAATCAACTTCAAGCTTGGGAAGGTTCTCCACGTCAGTCAGACGGCCATTGGTATTGATTTTCACTGAGGCACGTAATCCAAGATGGCTGCCATTGACCATATTGGATTCCATCCGTCCCAGATCTTGTGAACGAGATATCTCGAGAACAATTCAACCAATCGACTTCAAACTTGGGAAGGTTCTTCACATCAGTTAGACGGCCATTGGTATTGATTTTCACGGAGGTATGTAATCCAAGATGGCTGCCATTGATCATATGGGATTCTGTCCATCCCACATCTTGTGAACGCGATATCTCGACAACAGTTTGACCAATCCACTTCAAACTTGAGAATGTGCTTCGCATCAATTAAACGGCCATTGGTTTTAATTTTCACTAAGATACGTAATCCATGATGGCTGCCATGGACCATATTGGATTCACTCCGTTCCACATCTTGTTAACACGATATCTCAAAAACAAATCAACCAATCGACTTCAAACTTGGGAAAGTTTTTCACATCAGTTAGACGGCCATTGGTATTGGTTTTCACTGAAGTACATAATCCAAGATGGCTGCCATTGACCATATTGGATTCTGTCCATCCCACATCTTGTGAACGCGATATCTCGAGAACAGTTCGACCAATCGACTTCAAACTCGAGAATGTGCTTCACATCAATTAGACGGCCATTGGTATTGATTTCCACTGAGGTACATAATCCAAGATGGCTGCCATTGACGATATTGGATTCCATCCGTCTCGGATCTTTTGAACGTGATATCTCGACAACAATTTGACCAATCAACTTCAAACTCGAGACGGTGCTTCACATCAGTTAGACAGCGATTGGTATTGATTTTTATTGAGGTAGTATGTAATCCAAGATGGCTGCCATTGACCATCTTGGATTTCACTCACCCATATTGTACCCATCTGTGTTGTGAATGCGATATCTTGATCTATTCCACTCATTGATTTATAAACCTCGCCATCCACAAATCCATATACAACTACAGACTTACATTCCAGTGTTACACTACCCATTACTGCTTCCCAAACCTCCTCAAATTGTCTCAACAAATCCAGATGAACGTCTCTTTCCACATACACATATCAACTTTCCAAGTTATATTTAAGGAGATATTGGAAGCGTATATGCTGTATGCTCTCAAACAGGCTAATTGGCGGAGGACCTGCTAGCTACTCAGCTTGTTGAATTTGGTACTAATACTGTTGTGTGCAATATGGAACAGGTCTTTGGATTATGGACGCGGATATTCTTTAATGGACGACGGCTGAATTATGTATGACGGACCAGACGCTTGTAATTGGAAATATATTGGATTAAATTATACCTGCCAGTGAATATATCTTTAGGAAAAGAACAGCATGATGTTTGACTGCCGTCACTGAAAACTGTTGTCCGCTTCTCTCTTGCAAGAAACAAATTTGTTGATTTTTATTTCATTTTATGTCTGTTTTGCAATTTGTGCTATCTGACGATCGTCAAAAGACATGTTGGATTGAGAACTTTACAGTACTGAACGCTCAAAGTTTCACTGTATAGCATTTTATTAGTCCGTTACTTATCTATACACCAATTCATTGCGATTTGGATAGATGAATTTCAAATGTATATCCCAACGGTCCTGTTTACTTAATATGTTTAATATTTATTCCAGATATCATTAAGGGAGATGCTCGCAGTTCTTCAACCGTTTTAGTTGCTGATGTTTCAAGTCCAGTCCTGGCATACATTGTCGTCATTGAAGAAGTATTAATTTGACCGAGAGACAATCGATCCACAGATACTTCCAACTGTCGAACAGAGGCTATACCTGTTCTATTCAAATTGATCTAATACTCTCAACATCTGTAATCTTCTTTCAACCTGTATTAGAATTTCGTTATATTTCTGTGACCTGAGTTATTGTTCCTGTAAAACGATAATCCAGTGTACCAATATTAAAATATACCGGAACACATTGTTGTTACATTTGTATCCGTTAGTAGTAGATTATTAGTGGTAGTCCAAGGCCACGGTCTCAATCACGCTTCATCTCCAGTGCATCTCGTTTCTCGAGCAAAACAAACAACGAGAGACACCATTTTGAAAGAAGTTCTTGTAACCTCAAAAGTAAACAAGGTAGACAAGGCGTAAAATTCTATAATTTCTATTATATCCAAGTTTAAGTGGTACCAGGTGTTGGTTAGGAAGTTGAGTATAACTAACCTACATGCTTCTGCGTCCACATACTCCTTCCCTGGAATTACGTGGGAAGGTTTATGCAGCAACCATAAGCTACAACAAAATTGTACTTGTCTCCCAAATTGCATTAAACACCACAAAAACCTATTTCCGAGCTAGTTTAGCCAACCTTCTGTCCACTCTATTTAGAAGAGTCCCGATGGATGTAATTAATTTTGGGAGAAGTGTTGCCACTTCAAAAAGTCGATGTCGAATGTATGTGGGTAAAACGCAGACAGTCTCACGGAAGAATCGGGTGGCAATTGACACGTTCCGTACCAACACGTATCCGCTTGGGGGTCTGCACACTACAAAACCGGTGTGGAGGCTAAGAATGTTTGGTGGCTAAGAGTGTCCGGCTCCAATCTTCTAACCCAGCTAGAACACTTTTCTCCACATTGGGGACTAGTGTTCGTCTTTAGCAGCAACAGAAAATGATATGAAAAGGGGCACAAATCACCAGGACATTCTTATCCATCACACCGGCTTTCTTCAGTTATATTGTACGTAATTGGGATGTTTAATGCTTATTGTTACTCGAATTTCTAATTGACAACATCTATTTGTAATTCTGCAACACCTTATTCCAACGGCATATAGGTATCCCAGTGAGTATCGATTTTACACCAGTGTGGTCATTCTAATTCACCACAATCAAGTCACACTGTTTTAGTGGAAAAATTAGAAGACAATATTTCGCGTACCAGAATTGAGGTCAATAGATCAAAGGGCAAGATCACAGTGACTACATTTTAACTGTAGCTTCATGGTCAGAGGGAATGATAATTGCGGTCAATGGATGAAAGGTGAAGTTGTCTGCTGTCCCCAAATCAAGAAATCATAGGAAATCATGTATATTGCCAGTAAATACATTAGGTGCAGACAATGTGTCGCGTATCAACAATGAGGTCAGTAGTTCAAAGGGCAAAGTGAGACAATTGTTTAACGATTGGTCGGATTTCTCTAAAATATTGCCACGATAGTTATATGGATAATTCTTGCTCTCAAATTAGAAAATCTTTGATATAAAAGACAAGAAAAACAGAAAATTATTGAAAGCCAAAAGTTCATGAGTGGATTACATTAGAGAGAGGCGACGTAGCACGTACCAAAATGGAAGTAAAAAAAACTGTGGCCCCAAATCAGGAAATCATTGAGAATATTGTTTGTGCTGTTTCCCAGATTAGAGATATAGAATATGATATAAAGGTTCTGGTATACATCCAGTATGGAAAAACAATGTTTCTCTCAAATTATGTCAGACAGAAATAGAGATACATGTTACGAGTTAGGAGTATCAATCGCTCGTTTGAGGACAGGAATATTTTCGAGTTTTGTAGTGACGGAAAAGTGACTTAAAACCGAAAAAAGGAAGAAAAAAAAAACGTACACTGTTTATCTTTTTTTGGGAACTTTTTGTTCGCCAGGCTAAAAAATTAGAATTACAAAAAAAAAAAAAAAATAAAAAAAAAACTGTCGGGTCGGCATTCTAAACAGGCACACGTTCACATAACCATGTTAACCAAAACAATATTGTGTTGATCCACTGATAAGCTGGATATAATGCAGAAACTAAGTTAGTCCGAATACACGTGGTAAACGCATGGTGACAGTCAAAATACTTTTGTCTTCGTCGAGATGTGTTTAAACAGCAGTTGCATACCAACAGAAAGGAGAAAACGACTGACAAAGGCTGAAATGGACCAATGCACAAAATAAAATGGCAATAGCCAAACCAGAGAATATATAAACATAGCTAAAGATAAACATGGGTGACACATGGGCCTAGCGATACACATTTAATCAGGATTAATATTATAGTTTCAGCTATGTGGTCTATTGAGGTGTGTATACTGTGGCAGTTGAAATGTCTGTCAAGGAAATATACCTATACACTGTGAAACAGATTAGAAACTATGAAATATTGAAACAAATTTAGGACATTCACGGTACCAAGCCAGAAGTTACATTTGAAATATTCAAATCGAAAAACGATTAACTTTTGATTTTTTTATATTATGCAATTGTCCAGTTATATGACCAATATATTTTGCTGGAAAACAAGAAAAGGCCTCATATTTGTTATTCAGAAAGGCACTTGGAGCTGTGAATTTGAATTTTGCGATTTGCTGTAGCAAAATTTACAAAGTTGACAAAAAATCAAATAATTTTCGACAGAATATTGTTAACAACCAGACACATATACCACACACAGTCTCAAATATCTATATTGTAAGTTGGGAGATGTTGCATTTGTTCAAAATCGACCTATTTATATTATGCCCACACTGGTTTGGCCGTAGATGCACATTAATTCAAAGGAAATGGTAAATAGTCTAAAGGTACTCTCCATATTCAAATATTCCTTCAAGTTATACAAAGAATGGTGGCGAATTTATGAAGATACTCGAAAGAGTTACCAGACATTTGACAAATCAACGTTTCACTATGGTCGACAATGTATTGTAGTAAACGAAATAGGATGAAGAGGATATGGTTATCTTTGATAATTATGCATTCAATGGATAATATACATCATCATATCTATTTATCACACGTTGGGAAACTGTGTTGTTGGAATGGAGTGTCATTCTTCCTACAAAATGAATTTACCTTGGCTTCGGCTATTCAGTTATTTACTGTTGCAGCCTCATCAAAGGGATTTGGGGCTTTAACAACGGGAACTGGTTTGCCGAGAAGTGACCAGCACAGCTTTCATGTGTTTCCATGGCATTATTGGAGTTATGTCCAATCGTTATTGCCTGTTTACTGTGGGGCAAGTGCTGGATGACACGATGCATTGTGTTTATGTGTGATAACCAGGCGACAGTTCCCTGAGATGGAGTAATATTATACAGGCCAGTAGGCAGCTGTACTGTAGTCACAACCAGGTTAAACATTTCACGCAGAACGGCGTCTAAAATAATAGTGGACTGTCTCGACTTTCCCCCATAATGTTAAGAAAAACAACACAACCTTGTTAAAACACATTGTGATAAATAGTTTATATATATGGAAATATCACGTGTATATCGCCAGTACAAATTATTACTCATACTCTGGTGTGTATGACCAGCAACCCTAATCATAATGAAAGAGTACGTGGGTTTAGTACGATAGGCTGCATTTTCTGGAAGGTTTGTATGCAAGTTATTTTTCAATAATCTTTCTTCAAAATGAACATTCACCATTTCGGGGTGATAAATAAGGCATGTTGTGTTTTGAAGAACAGGCACCATTCGGAATTTACGAAATGAGCGTTAAGTAAATGCAGCGTTTTGAGGAACTTTCCTGAACATGAACATGTTTTGAATCAACATCGTATTAACAAGGCCTGGTTTTTGAGGAAATTTCCTCAAAATGGATAGCTACCATATCGGAAGGAATGTTTGAATCAACATCCCACTAAGTGGGTTAATTTAGGTTTTTTGTGACTTGAACTTCCACAAAATGGATATCATTTCTGAAGGATACTTTGTTCGGGGGTAACTAAAGCACAACACGTAATTGAGGAATATTCCTCAAAAAGAACAGTTACCTTTTTCGGAGTCACAATTGCCAACCGTGAACTAAAGGTGCATCCCGATCAAAGTGATTTCAAGCTATTTTTTTTTATTTCTGACCGCAGTTACCTTGGCCTATTAACGTAGTTAAGCAAGCAAAATTTTGAGGGACTTTGCACCAAATAAACAGCGACCAAGACAGGTTTCGTTTTGAGGAAATTTCCTCAAAATGGGCAGCTATCGTTTTGGGAATGATGGGAATTTGCAACAAATCAACAGCGACCATTTAGGAATGATGGTGTATACATACGAAAGTTAACCAAGGCAGGATGAGTTTTGAGGAAATTTCCTCAAAATGGACAGCTACCATTTCGGAAGAGGAACTTCGTTTCGAGGAATTTTCTCCAAACTGAACCCCTAACATTTCGGAATTACTGTATATATAAGTGCGTTTGAATGTTTAGGTTTTGGTACCATTTCATGGAAACGAGAATATCAGAAAACAAACAAGAAAATTAAAAAGCAAACAGGCAGATGAATGGAGAGACAAACATGAATAACTAAAAAAAAACATTCGGTTCTTTGTCCAGTCTGATATGCCTCTAATGTTATCACAATTGACAACACTGAACTGAAGATATATCACGAGCATAATGGTTTGTGACGATTGTTTTTTTTTTCGGCCACAGTTACCTTGGTCTATTGAAGTAGGTAAGCAGTCTGAGTTTGGAGAAGCTTTGCACCAAATCAACAGTGACCATCTAGGAATGCAGGAACTACGATAACTAAGCAAAACTGGATGCGTTTTGATGAATTTTCCTCAAACTGGACAGCTGCCATTTCGGAAGGAATGTCTACGTTTGTGCGTTAACAAAAACATCTTCTTCTTGGATGAAATTTCTCAAACTAAACAACTACCTGTCCCAAATTAAGGTCTATGTAAACGAGTTAAGGAAATCAGGTTTCCTTTCGAGGAACTTTCCTCTTCCTCGGAATAAAGCAGTTTGTGAGAAACGTTCCTTAAAATCGACATCTACAATGTATGAATAAATATCTGTGTGTGGGTTAAGTGAAAGAAGTATTTTCTCAAAATCAGCTATCATTTTGAATAAAAAGGACCGAGGTAAAATTTCCTCAACTTGGACATCAATTTCGTAATGAAGGCATGCATTCTTGTGTACTGTAAGCTACAGGAAAACACTCCATGTTGTGTTTTGGTGGACTTATAACAAAATGAGCAGAGAAGACTTCGTTCGACAAAAACACTTGGATATTTTCCCCATCTTCGAACTCTCCGTTCGCCTGAATCAAAAAGATGAGTATGCATCCGCAATCCATTATTCCATGGTTCCACTTGACAAATCCAGCATTAGTTGCCACACACCGCCTATCATTTGCTCGACAAGTTTAACATCTTAGTTTCTTGGTCGGTACCCTTGGGAGCATTTACTCTTCATGGATTTTGTCGTCTTTGCTGTCAAGATGAGGTCCACCATTTGCACTCGATTGACTGCATGCATGTTATATCTGTTGAGAACCAATATCTCTCATCCAGAGGGAGTATCGTCATAAAAGAGTTACCAATTCCAGTCGCTTCTGAAATTATGCAAACAATAAACTACTGTAAACTAGAATGAAAGTAACTCCGAAAAATGAAGTCATTGTGATATTCTATATTTCGGCAAAGGTTTTACCATCGTCAGGAATATTCCTGACGATGGTAAAACCTTTGCCGAAATATAGAATATCACAATGACTTCACTTTTCGGAGTTACTTTCATTCTAGTTTATTTGAAACTAATCTGTGGGACATCTGGATAAACCAGTATGATTGGATGTTTCTGTGTACGTAAGCATAGGCGTCAGATCCGACCTCCAAAATCCATTTGTCTTTCGCGAGAATTAATATAACTTTTAGTATACAGCATCAATTCCCAAAAATATATAACATGAAAATAATTTTAAAAAATGACAACATGGAGTGAAGACAGAAACCATTAACGGTTTTGAATAAGGACATGACATTCTTTACATAAAATCGTTATCAATGACAATTATTTCTTACCTAAATGAATTTCAATGTCGTTTTCTTGAGTATGATGTATATTTTGTGCCAAAAGTAAATATTTGATTTTATCTTATGAAATTTCAAATGCTGATCACGCTGAAAGGCTTCATGGCTACACATAACAGTATATGTCGAAGTCCTCATCTCGCTGCATATACAAAAATATAACCATAAACGGAGTAAGACGGACTTACCGTAATTTCCAGGAATAGGATGTCGATGGATGATGTTCTGCCACTGATTACCTGTTACGTTGAAGACTTGAGGGTACATGTATCGTTATCTAAAATAGACAATACAATATTTATTGAAAATTCACGAAGAGATATATTTATGGATTTCATTTATACAAAAAACAACACTCATTCGAGATAACACTTTACATAATAATTAACCAATGTAGTGTTTTATATCCGAAACCTATGTTTTCAATTGTTGCCGCCATTAATGTCTCTGTGTCACTGAATGAATGGTCAAGAGCAAGTTGGTCTACTGCAATAAATAATTATCTTTATGCAAACAATGGAACATAATTATATAATTGTGTGTTATAGTTTTTATAGTTTTTTCTTTTATGAATACGTGAGCGCACGATAATACGAATCCAGTTAACAACGCTATAGAAGCTTAAATTGAAAATTGAACACGTATCAGCGGGATCAACATGTTTTAAAGGAACACATATTACACATTTAATACTACTTACTATTTATGAAAAAAGCTTGGTGAATATTATGCAGATGTGAACAAATGCATGACAACTGTGGTCGTTTTAGCAAATGTGTAAGACGATTGTGATTTAGCATGTCAGATATAATATATAAGATCGTTAATATTGAGAAGTTGAAATGTGAACATGTTAATAAACCAACGGAATGTTTTTCAAACAGAGTTAGATGCAATTTGGTCAAACAATAACAAACAGTAATGCACAGTAGTGCTCATATACAGTAATTTCCAAACGTGAAGCGTTTGTACATGTATGATGTTGTTATTACATTAAAACCACATATGCCCTATTAGATCTAGGCTATATATCAAATAAAACCCTAATCTAATGAAAACCTAGAATAACATGAAACCGGAATAGTCTGGTAAGCGATTACTATTATAGCTAAAGGTTGAGATGAAGTTAATAAAGTTAACTAAGTTCCGAAAACATACTGTCAACCAACGAGTTAGGTGCGCAATTGGCTTTTTCCTTGATATTTTCCATTCTCCCCTATCTCTTAACATGGTGCTAAATAGCACTGGTGACAATATAGTGCAGATATTTTGCTAATCTTTGGTGCCGGGGTTTAAAGGCGATATAATTCTTCTAATTATCATCTAAATTGCATAGATTCGCACTGCAGGGAAAGGTAATATATCGTCTATTTAGCGTAGATTCGCAAATCGATTTGTCATTCACTTTATTGTCCCACAAGGGAGAGTCAATATATTGTCTATTTAGCGTAGATTCGCAAATGTGTTTACCTCGTGGAGATGGCAGAGAAGACAATATATTGTCTAATTAGCACTTTGATAATCTCATCTAAATTGCAAAGATTCGCACTTCATGGAGAGTTAATATATTGTCAATTTAGCGTAGATTCGCAATTCTGTTTTACCTCGTCGAGAGGCAGAGAAGACAATATATTGTCTAATTAGCACTTTGATAATCTCATCTAAATTGCATAGATTCGCACTTCATGGAAAGTTAATATATTGTATATTTAGCGTAGATTCGCAAATCTGTTTTACCTCGACGAGATTGCAGAGAAGACAATATATTGTCTAATTAGCACTTTGATAATCTCATCTAAATTGCATAGATTCGCACTTCAGGGAAAGTTAATATATTGTATATTTAGCGTAGATTCGCAAATCGGTTTTACCTCGTCGAGATTGCAGAGAAGACAATATATTGTCTAAATAGCACTTTGATAATCTCATCTAAATTGCATAGATTCGCACTTCATGGAAAGTTAATATATTGTCTATTTAGCGTAGATTCGCAAATGTGTTTTAACTTCGGCGAAATTTCACAGAAAACAATATATTGTCTAATTAGCACTTTGATAATCTCATCTAAATTGCATAGATTCGCACTGCATGGTAAGGTAATATATCGTCTATTTAGCGTAGATTCGCAAATCGATTTGTCATTCACTTTATTGTCACATAAGGGAGAGTTAATATATTGTCTATTTAGCGTAGATTCGCAAATGTGTTTACCTCGTCGAGATGGCAGAGAAGACAATATATTGTCTAATTAGCACTTTGATAATCTCATCTAAATTGCATAGATTCGCACTTCATGGAAAGTTAATATATTGTCTATTTAGCGTAGATTCGCAAATGTGTTTACCTCGTCGAGATAGCAGAGAAGACAATATATTGTCTAATTAGCACTTTGATAATCTCATCTAAATTGCATAGATTCGCACTTCATGGAAAGTTAATATGTTGTCTATTTAGCGTAGATTCGCAAATGTGCTTTAACTTCGGCGAAATTTGACAGAAGACAATATATTGTCTAATTAGCACTTTGATAATCTCATCTAAATTGCATAGATTCGCACTGCATGGTAAGGTAATATATCGTCTATTTAGCGTAGATTCGCAAATCGATTTGTCATTCACTTTATTGTCACATCAGGGAGAGTTAATATATTGTCTATTTAGCGTAGATTCTCAAATGTGTTACCTCGTCGAGATGGCAGAGAAGGCAATATATTGTCTAATTAGCACTTTGATAATCTCATCTAAATTGCATAGATTCGCACTTCACGGAGAGTTAATATATTGTCTATTTAGCGTAGATTCGCAAATGTGTTTACCTCGTGGAGATGGCAGAGAAGACAATATATTGTCTAATTAGCGCTTTGATAATCTCATCTAATTGCAAAGATTCGCACTTCATGGAGAGTTAATATATTGTCAATTTAGCGTAGATTCGCAATTCTGTTTTGCCATTCACTTTATTGTCACATAAGGGAGAGTTAATATATTGTCTATTTAGCGTAGATTCTCAAATGTGTTTACCTCGTCGAGATGGCAGAGAAGGCAATATATTGTCTAATTAGCACTTTGATAATCTCATCTAAATTGCATAGATTCGCACTTCACGGAGAGTTAATATATTATCTATTTAGCGTAGATTCGCAAATGTGTTTACCTCGTGGAGATGGCAGAGAAGACAATATATTGTCTAATTAGCACTTTGATAATCTCATCTAAATTGCAAAGATTCGCACCTCATGGAGAGTTAATATATTGTCAATTTAGCGTAGATTCGCAATTCTGTTTTACCTCGTCGAGAGGCAGAGAAGACAATATATTGTCTAATTAGCACTTTGATAATCTCATCTAAATTGCATAGATTCGCACTTCATGGAAAGTTAATATATTGTATATTTAGCGTAGATTCGCAAATCTGTTTTACCTCGACGAGATTGCAGAGAAGACAATATATTGTCTAATTAGCACTTTGATAATCTCATCTAAATTGCATAGATTCGCACTTCAGGGAAAGTTAATATATTGTATATTTAGCGTAGATTCGCAAATCGGTTTTACCTCGTCGAGATTGCAGAGAAGACAATATATTGTCTAAATAGCACTTTGATAATCTCATATAAATTGCATAGATTCGCACTTCATGGAAAGTTAATATATTGTCTATTTAGCGTAGATTCGCAAATGTGTTTTAACTTCGGCGAAATTTCACAGAAGACAATATATTGTCTAATTAGCACTTTGATAATCTCATCTAAATTGCATAGATTCGCACTGCATGGTAAGGTAATATATCGTCTACTTAGCGTAGATTCGCAAATCGATTTGTCATTCACTTTATTGTCACATCAGGGAGAGTTAATATATTGTCTATTTAGCGTAGATTCGCAAATGTGTTTACCTCGTCGAGATGGCAGAGAAGACAATATATTGTCTAATTAGCACTATCTCATCTAAATTGCATAGATTCGCACTTCAGGGAAAGTTAATATATTGTATATTTAGCGTAGATTCGAAAATCTGTTTTACCTCGTCGAGATAGCAGAGAAGACAATATATTGTCTAATTAGCACTTTGATAATCTCATCTAAATTGCATAGATTCGCACTTCATGGAAAGTTAATATATTGTCTATTTAGCGTAGATTCGCAATTCTGTTTTACCTCGTCGAGAGGCAGAGAAGACAATATATTGTCTGAATAACACTTTGATAATCTCATCTAAATTGCATAGATTCGCACTTCATGGAGAGTTAATATATTGCCAATTTAGCGTAGATTCACAATTCTGTTTTACCTCGTCGAGATAGCAGAGAAGACAATATCTTGTCTAAATTTTATTCGTACACATATTTTGTTGAATAGGAAGCAATATATTGTCTAATTAGAGCATTGATAATGTGATGTAAATTGCAAATATCCGCAATTGAAGAAGACTTAATATACTTTCTATTTAACATATATTCACAAAGCGGTTTAACCCTATCGATCATGCTTCATTCTCTACTGTTGAACCCAGAAATGATATGCTGTTAATATAACAATAATACATGTATTATCTATGCAGCAGTAAATCCTTAACAAGTAAATTGAATGTGGATATCCCTTGTTTGTTGAACCTAGAAATGCCATATTGTTACAATCACTATAAAACCATTAAGTGAACAATTCTTGTGAGAACCAAATGGCATTCGATACTAGGGATTGCGTCAAAATGATAAAAGGTCGACAATAATTTGATGATATTCCGTGCAGATTTTAGCAACTATCTCCCTAAAAAAAAGAACCATATAGTCATCTGTGAGTCCATCCAAGGGGTGGTTTTAAAATTTGCAGTGCTATCGCGAAAGGCGGCGAATGTCCTCTCGGACTTACAGAAATGATAATGACAATGTCGCTCATGACAATGCTTCAGCTTTGATTGTTGAACCTAGAAATGGCATATTGTTACCATGAAAACAATTCGAAGAAAGGGCGTTAATCACGAAAGCTGAAAACCTGGACTCTCTCTGGTATATTGTTTAACGATAATCTTTGCTCCATGCTACATGTAATGCTACATTATTATCTTCGCAATGAATATATCATGTCATAAGTACATGTAATTTGGATCACCTTCTTCCACAAAAATGATATTAGATACCTGTGCATTGCGTTTACGTGATAAAATGATATAATTATATCTTGTACGATTTATCACACATCATTCGCACTGACATTTTCTTCCTCCGGTAGTGGCGCTATAGTCATGTCTTTGTCTCTTCAATGGATGGTATTGGGTCTATCGACATTGGGAACACAAGAAGCTGCTTCACCGAAGAATCAGAACGGCAATATGTCGTTAATACATGTAATAAGCCAGTAATTAAAATTGTTGTTATGAAACACTCTTGTCGATTAACAGCGATACATACACAAAAATTGTGCGGGATACAAAAGTTGTTATCCATAAAATAGCCTTTTATTATATGTGGTATCAGGTCGTTTCGTCACGCGATATTCCGGCAAGCTACATTTCGGTAAGCGACATTTCGTCACGCGACTTTGACATGTGAAAATGTCGCGTGCCACAATGTCGTACTCTTCACTTTGTGCCGAAATGTTGCATGCCGAAATCTCGTATATGCCGAGATGTCGCGTGCCGAAATGTCGCGGATTTGTTATATATTCGACTTTTTACTGGAGATATATGTGTCACTTGAGGGGAGATTTGGAGTGTTTGATTCATACTTTTACTTCATTACCAGAAACTGAAATAGAATATGTTGTATCTTCTATATCGACAATGTACAAATAAAGTTAAAACCTGGCATGGAGATATCCAAACCATAGTTTATTGGGTCTACACTCATATAATTTGGGTTTCGATAGAAAAAACTCGGTAAAACAAAAGCCCGCTGCAACTGATATTTTCGATCATGGTCAAATATGCTTTATTTCTTGTCCATGGACGCATTTCTGTGTTTGATGATATACCGGAGAGAAAAGGTAAATCTGTATCGGTGATTCTGCGGACGTTATATTTAAACTGGCCAAGCCATTGAAATGACTTTTCGGTACATTGAGTGTTGACTTCGTGTGTTTTGACGATTTTTTTCTAACTTGGGAGTGAAATCTTTCTGTTTATGGACGGCTTCGCAGAAAGTGATCAGAGCGGATATGCCTGTTATGCCTCCGTTCGCCAAATCTGGTAACATCACTCGTTTGGGAACGATGATAAGCATAAGTATATATCAATCTCAGTAAAGTCAGATATAATATCTCGGAATACATGTATTATATCTAAATTCAGCCCTATATAAATCCCGTGCGAGTTGAAACTACTATTGTTAGCCTATCAGATGGATAGCTGGTTGTAACTATTTCAAAATCACGCCCACAGTAATTACACGCGATAGCTCGTGATCTAATATATAAACATTATCCCGAAACAGTTTCCAAATAAGGCATCATTTCCCGGCAGGGTCCGTAAACATGAAAGAGTTTACTCCCGCAGAAAAACGTGGCTTTGTTAGGGGTAGAAAATATCAAAAGATTGTGACGTGCGAATATGTTAATCTCATTGGAGTAAACGTCAATTATTGTCAGAGCGAAAAGGTTGAAATGGTCGTGATTGTCTGATTTTGGGATCTTACATTGAACACTTTCATCACCCCAATCTGTGTCTCCTCCCGATTTATACCTCCATAATTAGGTTAAAGTCAGCATCAAGAATAATTAGCTTTATTATACAGAATCTAGATGAATGGTTGATACATGCGATTCAACTGGCTGATTTTGGTGAGCTATGTAGCATAATTAGAATACTAAAAACAAACTTGTTTTCTTAGTTTCAATTTTTGTTCATCGTTAGTCATAGTTACACGCAATATATTGCCTAGTATGTGTGTATCTTCCTATTTCTGTCCTCTTAGTGCCCAATATACTGATAATTCCTGTGTAACACCAGTGACATGATTGAAGACAAGGTGTTAGGAAAAGTTTATTATTCGGAATGTCTGCATTTATTGTACGCATTATAAAGAGTTTTGTCAATGGAGACTCTGTTGAAATCAAATTCTGTAGTCATTGGTGATCTTGATTTTCAGATATTTCACCAAGTGAAAATGTGCCTTTCCGTGAGAATGACCCCACAGTGCTATTTAGACAATATATTGTGAAGCCGGCGTGTGAAATTGAAGCTGCGAATCTAAAAACAGATTTGCGAATCTACGCTAAATATACAATATATTATTCACTTTCCCCACAGTGCTATTTAGACAATATATTGTGAAGCCGGCGTGTGAAATTGAATCTGCGAATCTACGCTAAATAGACAATATATTAAGTATGCAGGAGGTGCGAATCAATGCAATTTAGATGCGATTATCAAAGTGCTAATTAGACAATATATTGTCTTCTCTGCAATCTCGACGAGGTAAAACAGATTTGCGAATCTACGCTAAATATACAATATATTAACTTTCCCCGAAGTGCGAATCTATGCAATTTAGATGAGATTATCAAAGTGCTAATTAGACAATATATCGTCTTCTCTGCAATCTCGACGAGGTAAAACAGATTTGCGAATCTATGCTAAATAGACAATATATTAACTCTCCCTGAAGTGCGAATCTATGCAATTTAGATGAGATTATCAAAGTGCTAATTAGACAATATATTGTTTCTTTCTGGGGAACAAGAGCTCCAAGTCCCAGCATCGCACAAATGTATATAGTCTACATTTTATGCAAATCATTCGTGTATTTCGAAAAGGAAAACGCCGACATTCTCGGTATGAGCACACTGAGAAGAATGGAATGTGCTCGCGTGAAGCTTTCTCGCGATGACAGGTTAAGGAAAGAGATATTCTGCGTTTTACGTCATGTTACATTGTACGTCACAGGTTATGTTGACTTTGGTCCATGGAAGATGAGCGTTATCCGCTTTAATAAGTATCGGCGACCTCAGTGGGGTATAACTCGTCATTGGCGTTACGGACAAGTCGAACGATATTCTCACTCACCCGAATCAGTCGGTGTACCTCCATTCGCAACTTCTCGGGGATCTCCGGTTTGAGATGTCCCCTTCGTAGATTTCCGCTCGGAAGTTCCGAATGGGTGTACCTCGTGTGAAGGAGGATACTCGAACAGTGTTGATCATTCCGTCAGCAAGTTTACTCTGCTGCATAATCTGGTAGTGGGATGAATTCTCATTCAATATTTACGTTCAGTTGAATCGATGCAGGGGGCATATTGCGGTCGGTGGATTTGTTCGGGGAGAAACAGAATATATTGTATAATTAGCATCTCGTTCTAAATAGCAAAGTATCCTAGAAAATATCTGCAAATTAGCAGCTTTGCTAATTAGATTCTAAATAGATGCGAGAGAATATAAGCCAATCGCGCACCTTAATGAAGAACAGGTAGTTCATGAGGAATCAAACCCGCACAATCTCTCGAATGGAAAAGCACCGAGAGTCGAACTTTTTTCTAAGACGGATTCATTTTACGTCGGTATGACTTCCTGACAACCAATGACAACCAATGCTCGTGACAGTGCTATTTCGGAAAGGGGAGTTAAATCATCATTTCATCCATCAAGACCTTTTTTCTGTGGGAAAAATCAAATGTGAAAAGAAAAAACTCGATAAAACCAATACCGCCCACCAATGAAATGAACAGTACATGTATATAAATAATTAGTTCATGACTAATCTAATCAATACCGACGGTCACGGATACGTAAAGGGGAGCAACTTTGCTGACATACCGGTAGAGGGCGGAGTGCAGAGGGGGTCAGATTTATCCTGCAGCCATACGATAGCTTGCGACGCTACGAATATATACATTTTGATACATTTGTATTATGACGTTCTCTTGTGACGTTTGTTATTTGCACCGCCAACAATGGTATCGCGAGTGGCGTCATCACAATATGGATTGTTGCAACGTCATAGCGAATGATCGACGTCACAGAAGAACATACCAGATTCTTCAATTCATTTGGACTAGAAATATATATCTTATACATCATACAACAAGAGCGCCTCGTGTGTCTGTCAATATGTTAGGATAGTCACTCTGCAGTACATCTGTTTTAATTTCATTTTGACCGCCCATTTATCGAACTGGAAACCGTTTTGCGTCAATTTCCTTTGATACACCATGTTAACAATCTTCGATCTGACCCCCAAGCAGTCACGCCCTCTGCCGTGACGTTGGTAAAATTGCTTCCCTTTGTACATCCGTGACCGTCGGTATTGCAGCTGCAGTTGAAAGAAATAACCCCATTTGTTTCCGAAGTGTCCAAAATAGCACCGGGGAGATGGATAAGACTGTCCTGGTGATTAGTGTCCCTTTTCATATCCTCTTCCATTGCAACCAAGGACGGACACTTGTCCCCAATGTGGAGAAAAGTGTCCTAGCTGGGTTAGAAGATAGGGGCCGGACACTCTTAGCCGCCGGACATTCTTAGCCTCCACACCGGCCCTAATAGTCTGAGCCTCTCATGACCCTTGGTATTCTCCACATGTTATCTTGATGCCCATGCTCTGAACGCGCAGGTCATATAAATCTAAATATTTTATACAAGATTCACATTTCGCAACTTTATATATTTAGCATACGAAGTATACGAAGACGTTCGACAGACCCTGGTCTAATTGTCCGACAGACAAAAAAAAAGAAAAAAAAAAAAATGTCCATCCGGTAATCCAATTTCATTTCCTTCTTCCAATCACCGACACAATTATTCAACCGACGACAAAACAGCTCTGTGTCCCCCTCCTCCCCCTCCCCCCCCCCGGCCCCCCCATGTCTGTCATTACAGTCATTGTAGTCACGAGCCCTACGCTACGGGTATAGTCGTTGGGTTAAGATACTTGTACAACATTAAAGTATTCATCGCATTTTATTGGGGTATGCTTTAGTGTCATGGCATGATGTGCCAAGGTGGAATTTGGGTGCATGGATGGGAATGAGAAGTTTTAATTTTCCAAGTCCCTCACCCAGGCAATCCCTATTAAGTCATCGAGATTCGTATATGACATTATCGGATGGGGGCGGGTACATTGATCAGTTACTTTGTTAAATATCATAACAACTTCCGGGTTTGTTGTTGTTGTTTCATGTATGTTGTTGTTGTTGTTTCGAAACATGAGAAACAAAGATGGACACGAAACAGATTATTTACGATCATTTGTATAGTTCAACTGAAGATACTTCGGACTGAAAGAAAACTTACATAACCTTCCCTGTGCCACATTGTCATTTGCGCATCCAACGGGTGCAAACTCTTCTATATTTTCGTCTGAACATTTCATTTGTGTAAGCGTGACCATGGTGACGGCATCACAGAAGAGCCTTGGCCGCGCTTCCGTCCTGACTTCAGCAACAATTTCACTGTTACAGACCCCCTCTCAGTTAGTCAGTGATCCTTTCATGCAGTTGCTTTTGCCTGTTTTTCAACTCCGTACCTGCCGACCCGACCAGTAACTGAGCTTACGTTATCGGTGGGCCTCCATCGACTGCTGCTGAATTTGTCCCATCAATACATAACCTCCAAACAGGGTTATTTCCCCTTCTATCAGTTGATCGACTGGCAGAAGGGGAGATAACGCTGTTTGGAGATTGATCAATACATCACTGCATATTATTATAGTGTGTTGCACATTAATATGTCCTTCAAATGTCCCCCCACCACCATGGCAATATGTTATAGCCCTACAAATACCTGGGAAATATATTTAGGAAAAATGTTGTAATAGATACCGGTATTTGGAACAATTAATTGGAGCTCGGTCAATGCTTTGATTTGCATTCAATGGTGTATAAATCTCTATGGATACGCAATACTAGGCCTACATCATCCGAACACATGGTACGAACATACGTAGAAACTCCTGAACTTACATGTAGCCAAGCGGTAACGGCTGATATCTGGGTATATTAGGGCGTTTCCCAAATGGTCACATGCGATTGGTCCCGTAAGATCCGACATCGGTGCAATCACATTCATAGAACGCAGACACACCTCCAGAAAGCGATGGATTGAAACGATCCCTTGGTGGACCTCGAAGTGGTCAAAATAGAAAACAAATCTTTTTCCTGAGAACTGCCGCCGATTTGATTTCTTTCAAGTATGTTAGGTCGGTTGTAATATGATTTTTCTTAAGAAAAACAAAGAAGCATGCTCCATTAGAGTGAAAAATAAAATAGCTAATTCGCACAACTTCGGTTTGGTCTCGCGTAGAATCTCACAGTCTTGCGCCTCGAGGACTCAAGTGAAATTGACATGTCTGATGTCTGAGATTCCAAAGTCAAAACATTTGAATACGGATAATTTCATTGGCTCGTTTAAATAGAGCGGGCATGTGACTTGATGCTTGGGGAAGCTGACATCGGGCGAAATACACGGAGAATGAAGTCAATGAGCTAAGGGTAGTGTTAAGTGAAACGTGAAATGCCCTTAGCAACCTAAGATGGCAATACTACAGTTATAGATAGAACATAAAATAAAGAAATTGAATTATCTATGAATCTGAAAGAAATACTGCAGAAAATGGCCCCTTCAGCGCATAGCTCCCTGAGAGAGGGGCACAGTGGGAAATGCTGTAGTTTACACGCGCTGTCCGGAGTTTGATCGTTACGCTCGAAGCAAACCTTCGAACAGGGTTTCCAAAGTATACAGCCCTGCCACCATTCACTTAATATGTAGTCCTGTACGAAAACATCATTCCACAAAATCTAGATTTTACAAAAATCATTGTCAACATGCCCGGTACTAAGATATTTAATTTTTAGAAAGGTGAGTTGTCTCACCTTTATTATGCTATCTAGAAAATTTCTGATTTTAGGGTTGTCCGAAGTACACGTATAAAAATAGTTCCAAACTGTTTATTCTTTCTCAGACCAGAATAGTTATCCTTCAGTGGTTGACAGGCTTTGTAGGCCTATATATAGTCACTTAGCATGTACTTGATCCCTTACCTGTATTAAATAATACTCTGTTAATTGTTTTCCTTCAAGATATCAGATTAATACGCACTAGAGTATGGAAGCCTGCTATGGTCACTCTTCCAAACATTGACCTCAGCTCAGAGAAATACAGTTCAGGAGGCAACATGTACATGTGTAAATAGCTGCCCTACCATAGCTCTGGGGGCTGTACATGTATCTATGCTGGGTCTAGTTTCTTATCAGTGGTCAAGCTAAAACTAGGTCATCACATGGACTGGTGTTAGATATATAGGTACATGTATGTAGTGAAAATAATGAATCAATTGAAGTTAAACTTAGAAATAATACTATCTGACATGTCTGAGAACTGAAATATTCTGAGATGGATGTCTTGCCACTTATTGTTCCATGCATTCATGTGTTCTAATACTTTCATTCAGTGCCAGTACTGGGTGTACATGTATGTATAATAGTATTACCACTACATACGGATCAGCTTGGTATTATGGCCAGTTTTTCATGTGTTTTTTGGGGGCTTTTTCAAACAAATAGATACTATTTTGAATTGAAACTCTGGAAAAGAAATCTGCTACTCAGGAAGCAGCTATTCTTTTGAGTTTTACTATCTCCACTATTGCAGCCAGTCAATCGATAGTCTCTGAAAATGATACTCGGGTATCACAATCAGTTAAAAACTATTTTTCCTGTTAGCCATAAATTACAAAACACTAATTTACAAATGGAAGTACAGTGCAATAAAATCTAGATTATGCAAAGAGAAGTTCACTTGCAATGGATGTTATCTGTCCCAACCCTCAATCAAGCAACAACTTTTATCTTCTGAACCACCTTTCTATATATGCCCATGGGCCTAGTTTCAGATGTGATTCCGAAAAAAAAAAAAATACAGTGCTGATTTTTCAAACAAACGACATTTAGCGCTGATGTAACTAGTGTTCTTGTTGTTGTTGTTGTAATGCGGTGAACAGTTATTCAATAATTCACCGATTGTTTGCTTTCTTTTGTCTGCCGAATACCACAGATGCGCTATAATTGATCAGTTACCGATATGTTTAATTCAAGTTGGTGCAATACAGTTCTGATAACCTCAATCTCCCTCGAAGGCTACACGGCTCAAGTGATGAAGACCCACTGTGCGGAGAATGCCATGGTGTTTTTTTCACCCTCATTAAGATTGAAAGCAGGGTCGATCTACATGGCAGAAGGGGAAATAACCCTGTTTGGAGGTTGTCTCGAAGTATCAGATAAGAAGCAGATTTAACTATGTCAACATTTGGACAACATTCTCCGAGAAAAGACCTGAAATCTTCACAAGACGATGGAAATTCTTGAGGAAAGTAACACTTTGACAGGGTAAGTTAGAATCACACATGAAACAAAACTGAACACCATACACACAGTACCGTATGTGATCCACATGTTTCTGTGGTCGTGTGGCAGTAGTAGTAGCGAAGTGCAGCTAATATATGTTGTACACGATCACTGATATATCTAAACATACAGAGGTTGTTAACTCCAATGCTGAAATTTAGTTAACGATCCATTTGTTTTCCAAATGGACTATCATTACAAATGGACTATCATTTTTCAGAAACCCTACCAAATCAACTTCGGAAAGGCCACAATTGCGAGCTGACACTCCCTGACTTTGTAGTTTATCACACTGGGGTCATTTTGAGCCTATTTGCATAATCCCCCAGCAGAGGATCATGGGTAAATTTAAAATGTAGGCCATGCTTTTCCTGCTTTTCTGCAGAGAAAAGTGGGCAAAAACTATTTTATTTCACATCAGAAATTTACTAATTTATCATGTATATTTTTGCTTAGATAAATCTAAGCGAAAAATCGTCCCCAAAAAGGCCTTTTCTGAAAATGACGTCACTGTGACGTCATCATGGCGGCCACCTTGGATTTTTTCAATTTTTTGTTCACATTTCGTAGTAGAGCTTGATGAGTTTCAGTCCCCAAGCTTAAGGGGTAAAAAATATATAGAGATTTAGGGGTAACCGGCAAACTGGCAAGTTGAACTTCAAGCTGAGTTAAAGCTGGGCGATATTTTGTCTCGTGAGTGAATTTAGTTTTTAGACATTTTTCAACGTCCTCACATAATCCGTACACACGCATAGTCAACAATAACTCTCCCTCATCATCACTTCGTGGGAATATACAGGACCATTATATATTAACAGATCTGGACCACCCCGGACCATTGACGGGCTAATAAGAATATGGTATCTCTGTATGGAAGTGGGGGTCATATGGACATGGTCCATCTCTCTGTGTGAATGTGGGGGGTCCAGGTGCTCGACAAACACCTAATACAGATCCACTTGTCATGGGGATCTTTTTTATTGATAACTTACATGGCTGACAAATAGAGCTCTGATCATTAACTCACCGACTTCAAGTACAGGTAGGCAAATACAGCCACCTACCTTGTACAATGACTCTAATTACTTAATAAGGTGTAGAAAGAAGCGTACTTCATTCGTGTTCACCTGGAAGCTCGTGTCATCATTGCGTCGCGATAAGAAAATCCAATAGGCGACTACTATGATATATATAAGGCTAAAAAAGCCGGTATAAGGTGTAGTATACCTACTTCCGTTTCGTGATTCGGCTAGACTCGTTATTTGTGAAAGGTTACATATGTTTAACATCTAAAACACATGCAACTAGATAATAATAAAAACAAGTAGTGTACATGTATATGTTTCTATACCGGATTTAGACAGAACAAACTCTGTGTTTTTATAGTATGTATTGACGAAATAAAAGTAATTTGTTAATACATTATTCCACTATAATTATCATTTTAGTTCGAATTCGCGTTCTCGGCATGCATTTGCTGAAATAATAAAGATCACTGTTTTATCTTTGATGTTCTGTTTTTCAATGTCACTGGAAGTTTATGCTATATGTAAAAGATCAAGTACACAAGCAACATTTTTGTTGAATGAGAGTTTTGTCATTTGAGTTTGGTATATAAATATCGCCTTGTTATCAATTACTGACAGGCTATTCTGCCTTGGGGCTCTCATAGTCAAGTGATCAAAGGATAAACGAATTATAATTATATTCTACTTTCTTCTCAAATTCTGTCGGCCTTCTTATTGGAGAGTTTTTTTGAAAGTGGAATAATAAAGCGACGACCCAGTGTCATTATGAGGTGTCTGTGGCAATTAGACCAATATTATAGGTCCATATTACTTTAAATTATTATGCTTAACACGTACTAATACTGCTTCACTCTCCAACTCTAATCAAGTATGAAAAAAGAAAAACCATGAAAGTGAAACCTGAGTAAGCCGGCCATACTTAAGACCAGATTTTATTGTCGGTTTTGACAGTGTTCTAATTTATCAAAGTTCAAAATATTTTAAATTTAAGTATTGGTACCATGAATTCTGCCGGTAGTTAGAGGTTGGTTTGTTTATATATATAGGTGTCCGGTTTCATGTATACCTTCTGCAGTCGAGCTAGTTTTGACATAATTGGTTGTAGTTACATATGCGAATGAAACTTATTTATTTTAGAGAAGATAGCTCTCTTCCATATTAATTCATTCCAATATGTGCTTCAATTGTGTAAATCTTCCAATACATACTGCGTTTATGTTGAGAGAAAATAGTACTCTTTCAAATGCGGTTATAAATTTTCTAAATGTTGATACTGTCATACATTTCTTGCAATACCTTGCATGATGATAAAACAGTACTCTTCCATATTCAGTTATACATTTTATGCAACACGTTTGCTTATATGTTAAGAAGATATAGTGCTATCTCATATGCGGCTATACATTTTCTGCAGTACGAAAAGGCTGAAAAGACAGTGTTTTCCCATGCATGCTTTATACATTTTCTGCAATACGTATGCGTATACGCATAGAATGTAGTAACCTGTAATAGTAACGGACCCTCATACGGAGGGCCTCATTACTGGCTGATGCGGCAACATCTTCCCATCTTCATTTTATCAAGCCAATTTCTACGTCCCCACTTCGAACTTCGTTTGATATATCTGACCCCCTTTATAGTATTTGATAATCGAAAATGTTCGTTTTCCACAGCGTGGTTTTCCAACCTTTTTAGACACCTGTATGGTTCCATACAGAGTTCCCATATCATCTCGAGGCACTCGGGGAATCGGTTTCGGTTCTGTAGAATCAATCAGGGCTCGAATTCTGTATATTTAGAACCATATCTATGTTGCAAGAACCCTTTCTGGATGGCTTATTTGTAGCTTGAGCAACTCCTTAACCGAGAGTGTATAGAAAATGTAGCAAGATAACCCCAGTATGGAAAAGCATGTCAACTTCTCTCCTCATATTAGCTAAGATTCATAGCGTCTCCCTTCCCTCACCGCTATGCCGACGACAAATACATTTCCCTTTGCGCCCTATTGGACCTTCATTAACTTGAGAAAATGGGCCGCCATGAATAAAAATACAGAAATGGCAGACTAAATGGCCATTCGTCGGTCAAAAATTAATTACAGACGTTAAAATTATCCCTATGGAGCCTCAAAATCACCTGAAATCGAGGGTCAAGAAGATGGGCATTTCCGTCATACTAGACCCCGTGTATGCAGGGGATGATGATCACAACATCGATTATGGTATTTTTATTGATGGCGGCCCTTTCTCTCAAGTTAATGAAGGTCCAATAGGGCGCAAAGGTAATAATAAGTGCGCCATGGAGATGTTCGAATTACCACCAGAGAAATGTATTTGTCGTCGGTATAGCGGTTAGGGAAGGGAGACGCTATGAATCTTAGCTATCCTCATATTTGTCATTAGGAGCATCAATAGAGGAGCATTATAGCACGGGACGAATATGAAGTAGAAAGAACAGATTATGACTGGCGGTGATTGGCCGTGATAGATTGATGAACGATCATCACCTGTCACTAAGAGTGTGTTCCAGTCTAACACCGGCTCCGACATCTTCATTAGGGCAGGAAGGCGGATCAAAGGTCATCGTAATAAAGACGCCAACTATCGGGCAAGGTTCTATAAAACCACCAGATCATTGAAAAACGTCTAGAAAAGGTGAATCACTTCAAAATGACTTCACTGAGATGATACTTGTATATAGACAGTATAATATACATGATATGTCGGAGATATCTGATATGACATGACTAAGAGTTAACCGGCATATCGTGAAGGTTTACAGGCTTGTACTGTATGTCGACTGGAGATTTCTTGACCATGCAGCTTACCACCGTGAAGCAGAAAACAAATACACAACAATCATTTTGGTTCAATCAAATAATTTACTTTGAAGAGTTGATCGTGTTGTCCTCGCAGTCAACCGTCATATCAGATCTTCTCGATGGGCCTTCATATTAATCATGTCAAATTCCCCCAATAAATATTAACATAAAAACTACAATAAAAGCTCAGACGAGCAGCTTCCTTGAAAGAAGAAGTAAAACAGAAGCTTATTGTATATTTTTGTCATCCGAGAAGTGAAGTGACCGATGTAATATTAATATATTTTTGTCTGGAGAAGTTTTTACCTCAGTTTTATCAGCTACTGTCAAGTTAGATGGTTTTTGCTGTCTTTCTTCCAAGTATAACCGTTCTGGATGAGCGGGCAAAAGAATCACTTACGCATGTTAATTGGCAATAAATTAATAAACCCGTTTCATAATCTTCTTCAGATATGTGCTTTTTTTGCCGAACCACAAAAGCGATGAATTGACAGAAAAATCAGCGAATAAATCTGATCAGTTATCAAAGACATTCGGAGAGAATCAGGTCGACATTGATTGACGACGGCGAATTTCCAACAACACGGAAAAATGTTAGCTTCCCTTAAACTGTGTCAAGAAAGAAATATCAAACAGATGGAAAAAAGATCAAACATTTATATATGAAGAGTTATTAATCGTGTAACCTGGCGGTTGATAGACATTTGACAAGGGGCCTCTACAGGAGAACAATTAGAAGGCCTGTATGATAGCAACGTCTCCTTTTATACCACGTCCCGATGTCACTAATGGTAAAAAACGCTCTGACGGAAACTAAGTTAACAGAAAGATCTTTTCAAGACATGTATCACAGGAGTAGCCTGATATAATCACATAGTCCAATTGACGCAATTCTCCCCACGAATACACACGTGTAATACCAACTGGACCAACCAGAGTTATGTTTAACACGGGTTAAGCATTGAGCTATCGCGCACATTAACGGTTCGACATCCACCAGGAATCATAAGTGAAGCGCGTACGTCTTTGTTTGTCGGGAAGATTAACGTCAGCAAAAATGGTTTGAACATGCATGCATTGTTCACGTTATCGGTTTGCTCATATGAGCCTACGGGTGCGACATTCCGCGGTACCAATCAGCCTACCGGGTGCGACATTCCGCGGTACCAATCAGCCTACCGGGTGCGACATTCCGCGGTACCAATCAGCCTACGGGTGCGACATTCCGCGGTACCAATCAGCCTACTGGGTCCGACATTTCAGAACGAGGCAGTCAACAGGATGCGACATTTCGGTCTTAAGGGTGCGATATATCGTAACCAATTGGCATGCCACATTTCGGCATCTATCATTGTGCAATCTGCTATTTCGGCAAGACTCAGTCTACAGGGTGCGACAATCCGGCGAAAATCTGCCTAGAGGGTACGACATTTCGGCTTCAATCAGACTATACAGGGCTCCATATAGTTAGTTTCCAATACACTGTCAGAGGTATTGGGTTAAATTGACCAGATATTTTGGGGTACAAATTCCATTTTGACCCAAATATTTTGAGTCCATTTGACCCAACTATTTTGGGGACGTCACGTCTATACCCCAAAATTCTGACAGTGATACCCTACCGCAACGCATTAGCGGATACCATAAGCGAAATACCAATGTGTTGTATTTTCGTGGACCAATGACCCTAGCTTCTCCTTCACGGAATCCTTATCATCATATCATCCTTGAATCGGAATCTCTATTCCTAATTTGATGCAAGAATGAATCGACCGGAAAAATAAAAATTAATTCAATGAGATTTTCAATAATTTAAACATACAAGAACTGCCTTTGATTCCATGGTCCGTGTCTTTGACATTATACCGATACAGTGTAGAGTACATGGTGTTAGTAGATCAAGGCTGAACTTTAACTAGGTCAGATGCGGGAAGGAATGTGAAAAAACGCCGAATCTCTTTTAGCCCAGATTTATGCAAGTCATAAATTCATGAGAAGGGAGCATCAAGATGTAAGTAAAATGGTTGTCACATGTTCCCATATATGTTAATGAGCTATGTTTGTTAAATATCTGCGCGTATGAGCAATGCGTGATCGGAATGTTTGCGGAGAGCAATCAGTCACTTTATCGGCATGGGTATCATAACTCTGGGAAGCCCCTTGGCATATGTCGTCAATGATGAATTTTGTCATATTCAGTTGTGTAACAGCTCACATTTATGCAACCAAACCGCATATGGAACTGCACAGTCCTGATTATATAAGCATAAATTACTGCATACTCAGTTTGTTGCATAAAAAACTCACAGACCCATACAGTAGGTGTATCCATGACGATGACACCACATTCCCCATAGCCTGGGGTTAAGTAGATTGGGGTGGAGTGGCGTGTATAGTGGTGGTTGGGGGGTGGGGGCAGTGAAGTGCAACCAGACCATTTCACTCGCCCATCCACTTGTAGAATACGTAATAACCTAGTACGCCTATTTGTACTTATCACTATAATTCAACAGGGAGATGGACACATCTCATCGATATCTAAACGCGATTCCTGCATGGAAACATCTCCAGACGCCTTTGGTCATCAGTTAAGTCACGATTGTGTCAAGTCGGTATATACCTTAATATAACATATTTCAAAACTTAATAACAAAACATCCGCATTCACACATTCGCTGTCGTCTTCCTGACTAAGTATTTTATTGAGACTGTCAAACAGACACGCAGTGATAATATAAGGTCAAGTGACATGTCCTCGAGTTGAAAACTAAACACGACGTTAGTCCGAGATTGCAGAGAAATATGTGACTAATTCGAATCTTGTTTAACGTATACCCTGATATAATATACCATTCTTTGAGTTAGATATTTTGTAGCAATGCTATAAGTTATCCAATTTCAATATTGTGCTCATAGTTGATGTACAATAGCGATGGCATCAGTGTTTGTTGAAATACATTTGGTGCCATATGCAAAATTTTTTGACCAACCCACCAGTTTTTCCCCGTATGTTCTGCAAAACTTGAGACAATGCCTATCCATAATTCCGTCTGCAATGTCTATATTATGAAAAGAGTATGTCCATAATTATGTAGGCAATGTCTGTAATATGACAGTCCGTAATCATGTCCATAATTATGTCTGTAGTCTATACTATGACATTGTCTGACGGTCCATAATTATGTCTGCAGTCTATACTATGACATTGTCTGACTGTCCATAATTATGTCAGCAGTCTATACTATGACACTGTCTGACTGCCCATAATTATGTCAGCAGTCTATACTGTGACATTGTCTGACGGTCCATAATTATGTCTGCAGTCTATACTACGACATTGTCTGACTGTCCATAATTATGTCTGCAGTCTATACTATGCCATTGTCTGACGGTCCATAATTATGTCTGCAGTCTATACTATGGCATTGTCTGACTGTCCATAATTATGTCTGCAGTCTATACTATGCCATTGTCTGACTGTCGATAATTATGTCTGCAGTCTATACTATGACATTGTCTGACGGTCCATAATTATGTCTGCAGTCTATACTATGGCATTGTCTGACGGTCCATAATTATGACATTGTCTGACTGTCCATAATTATGTCTGCAGTCTATACTATGACATTGTCTGACGGCCCATAATTATGTCTGCAGTCTATACTATGCCATTGTCTGACTGTCGATAATTATGTCTGCAGTCTATACTATGACATTGTCTGACGGTCCATAATTATGTCTGCAGTCTATACTATGGCATTGTCTGACGGTCCATAATTATGACATTGTCTGACTGTCCATAATTATGTCTGCAGTCTATACTATGACATTGTCTGGCGGTCCATAATTATGTCCGCAGTCTATACTATGACATTGTTTGACGGTCCATAATTATGTCTGCAGTCTATACTATGACATTGTCTGACGGCCCATAATTATGTCTGCAATATTAAGACATTATCCATATTTGTCTGTCAGGTCCAATAGCGTTGCCCAATTCTTCATAATTTTATGCCCATATTATGCCATTGTCTGTCCATATCTATCGTGTCTAATATAGATACGTGTCTGTAATGTCGTGTCTTATGGCATTGCCTGTCAAAAATTTCGTCTTATGTCAATATGACAATGTATGTTCACGATGTCTATTTGATGTCTATAATTATTGTGTCTATAACATGGGATTGCCTATGTATAAGTACATATTTTTTGGCGTTGCCAGCCCAAGATCCTGTCTGTCATATCAAGGTGTTGCCCATATATTGATGTTACTTATATATCTAATTAAAGCTGTTCTATCTTGTGGTGTTAATTATATGTATAATTTATGATAGCTGTCAGATCTATTTTGTGGTGTTGCTTATGTATAATTATAGCTGTAATGTCTATGTTGCGGTGTTGCTCATGTTCAATTATATATGTGGTGTCTGGTGTCTAGTTTGTGAAGTATATGTGTCTCTGTGACTATCTATTTTGAGGTACATCTTTTGCTGAGCTTTTGCCGCAGCACGGCATACTCCATTCTTGATGGACCTGTTTGGTGCACGGGCATACAATGCAGGATGCATACACCTGCAGGCATACAAAGCTCCAGGACTTTTCCAGGACTTCCCAAGTCCTAAATTCTCATTTTCCAGGTCGATTCTCAACCGTCAGAATTCCAAAATCTCTCCCCAGATTCCACTTCATGACTTCAACATACTCTCGTTCAATAGGATTTAATTTTTAAAACAAACAAGATTTGAGTTCGTTTGCAATTCTGTCTTAAAGTTCCTTGTCTCTTGCCTTTCACGGGTCTTTCTTGAGAAAATCCTGATTTTCAGCCCCGGATCAAGCCATTTCATTTTCAAGGTTTTTCCAGTTTCTCCTTGCAGGTGGACCTCACTGATATTATGGTGAGCTTCAGAAGGTGATACTTCATCTACATCATTCCTCATTGAATGCCCCTTATTTTTCTACGCAAACAGGGTGTATTTCTGGAAATAGACCATTACATTATATTAACGATTTCACCCCACTCTCTGAACACCTGTTTTCTATTAATTTAGTTGAAAGTTGCCCACAAACACTTCCGACATCTGTTCAACTAACACCTACATTATTTACATGGCTAACCACGCGCAGCAGCTTGATCGTCTAAAATAGCCGTGATACGAGAAAATTAATAAACATTGATTTACGCGCCAAAGTCATTCAGTCGTGATATGATCGATTTCTTCTAGTATAATCTCGCCATAACTGACAAGAGGAACTGGGAGAGAAGAGAGAACACAGTTGTGTATAAATAAAATAACAATATATAGGAATATACAGTCATCTTAAAATGAAAAAAAAAGGTAATCCAAAAAACTTCAAAGTGATCGTAAACCCTCAAGTAAAGTTTCCTTCAAATGAAAGACCATTGGAAACTGTGTTGATTGTAATTTTTTACGATTTTATTACACAGAGTAAACTGCAAATAAAGTATTGTATTCTATGGTGATGTGTTGCAATCATAGTTAGGTCCAGTGACGTCACACTGCCTTAATACATATATATATATATTTTTTTTACATTCTGTGGTAGAGCTTGAGAAGTTTCAGCCCCCTTACCGAAGTAGTAAAACCCCTTACCCTAACCCTAACCCCTTACCCTAACAAACCAGGCTTGGGTACCCCTTCCCTCCCTCCGAATAAAGGCCAGGCGTAGTAGGGTTATACGTTCAGGAAGTGCTACCAGTTTCTAAAATATTGTTGGAAAATGAATCCGAGGCATGACATGTTAATATTATTTATAATATCTGGCTGTCCTGAATCGGGGTTCTCCCAGTACCATAAATAGCAAGACAAAACAAAAATCCGTGTCACTGCACCCCTTGTTTGAGGATCTTTCACCAAAATCAAAATATTGTTTTTGCCTAACACTATATTGAAAGCAAATATGGCACAAAACCACATTAACATACGTATCATATAGAATACCCACGCATACATGAATAACAGTTACCAGGTACACTCTTCTCAATATGAGAATAAACATTGAAAATGGCGGGATAATCCATTTCCTTGAATAACGGTATCATAAAATAACCATATACTATACGGGAATAACAGAAGACTAAATATTAGAGTGTTCAATAAAGGAGAATCCAAACGGCCTAGAGTCGTTGAACAGTGGAATGTCTCGAAATTCCGAGAAGAATGTAATGGATCCAAGCTCAAACAGATTAATACTCTATAATGTTCACCATTCAAGGTAGTATCTAGAAGTAAATGACCTGCTTCTGGTATTACACAGAAATCAGTGAATACCCCTTGTAAATTAGAATATATTATTGCATCATGCCATTAAGGCCCAAACCTTCATTCCATTTATCACTGAAGATTGATCGTACGTCGTGATGATGTATATATGCCTATATCATCTCTATTATAGGCCTTTTGTCATACAGTATCGATCAATGTATTTATTTGGTTGGACTGATACTACAAACTTATTGCACATCATACGACTATTTTGAATCACACCCTGATAGGGAGTACTGTAGTGATTCATTGATAACGGTCGCTCTGATCGAAGATCGGACCAGCAGAACGACCCAGCTGTTACACTTTAGGTCCATTCACATATCCATTCATTCATAACACGCTAACTGACAGGTCAGGGCTTGATTTCATTCATAATTTCAGCCACCATAGACGTTTTTATGAATGGGAAATCCATATACTCGACCTTCGATTTCCTCGTTCAGACGCGTTCCTGTATAACACTAGTACCCATACCGTCTATTTCACAAGCGCCACACAACACTCAATATCAAAGGCTGACATATCTTAAATAGTTGAAGTATATCTAAAGTCTATTTTGTATGTGGAAGTAGTTATTTATTGTACTATATTAGCGACATATTTTTGACACGTTATGGTATGTAAATACGGGGGGAATTCATACTGCTATTGACGCGTACTAATTAGGAATAATGAATCTGCTGTAGCTCTCATTAAACTACCACGGACAACTTTATTTTTTTTGAAAGCATAATGGCGCTCGGTAAGACAACTGCAAAAACAGCTAACAATTTAACCTGGTGTAATTACGGGGATCAGTGAACATTCACAGACAGCCATACCACCCCCGCCCACACCGTTATCGCGGCCAGTTCACGAGAAATCAGGCAGACAACACAACACACAGAATATATACACGGCTGGATCACACAACATAAAATAAATATATTTTTAATCGTCCATAATCAACTAAGGACTTGGCCACGTCCGCTTTGGTGTCAAGAATTCTGGCTACACTGTGGGGGGTGTGGTTGGACACCTGTCCCCTCAACTACATTCTCAATAAATACCTATCATTGTTCGAATATCTTCTTTGGGTTTCCCCTAGAAACAATTCCACTAGAATTGAGTACATCGAAATTTGATAGAGAGCCTATGGAATTTTATTGCATGAAACATTGATGAGACATTTGTAAAGCATGCGGCATGAAATAATCTGCGCCCAACAACATATAAACAACAACAACATATAAACAGACTAGAGAGTCCTCTTTAAAATGGAGGTAAAAAAAGGTCGTTTATGTTTAATAACTTTTTATTCATTTATCATAACACTCCGAAATCTTCAGTCGACTAAGCTTATATATTTTTAGATAGGTAGCAGTGATTTTCCAACGAAAGTGTGCATAGTCTATTTTCATAATAAAGAACCGAGCGTGTCGTCTATTATTATGCAAATTAGATAGAGCACAATTTTGTTTTGTTTAATACCATCCGATGCGGATATACATATCAGTTTCATCTGGTATGCGGAGCATAGTATTCGATGTAAAATTAGGAACTTAAATACCGGGACAGTAATTCAATTGAGAGAGGCATTCAACAGACAGACATTTAGACTGGGTGACCAAAGAGATAGACAGTTAGACAGGGAGACCCAGCAAGGTATTCAACACAGAGGGGCATCCAAACATAGAGGTATTCAGTATGAGAGACAGAGCGAGGTATTCAATATAGAAGAGCATCCAAACATAGGGACATTCAGTCTGGCAGACTGAGCGAGGTATTCAACACAGGGGCATATAAACATCGAATCATTCAGTCGGAGAGACCGGGTGAGGTATTCAACGCAGAGGGGCATCCAAACATAGAGGCAGACCGAGAGAGGTATGCAACAGGATGACATCCGAACATAGAGGCATTCCGTTTGGCAGACCGAGCGAGATATTCAAGAGAGGGGCACCCAGGTGTAGAGGCATTTAATCTGGGAGACCGAGCGGTGTTCGCCAGGGAGGGAAATCCGAAAAAGAGGCATTCAGTCTGGAGACCGAGCGTAGTATTCAACGGAGGGCATCCAACATAATGGCATTCAAACTGGGAGACTGAGTGAAGTATTCAACATAGAGGGGCATCCAAGGATAGTGGCATTCGACACAGAGGGCCATACAAACATAGACACATTCAGTCTGAGAGACCGAGAGGGTATTCAACAGAGGACGGCATTCAAAGATAGTGACATTCAATCTGGCAGACCGAGACGGGTATTCAACAGAGGATGGCATTCAAATATAGAGACATGCAGTCTGGTACACTGAGATGGGTATTCAACAGAGGACGGCATCCAAAGATAGAGGCATTCAGTCTGACAGACCGAGAGGGGTATTCAACAGAGGACGGCATTCAAAGATAGAGACATTCAATCTGGCAGACCGAGATGGGTATTCAACAGAGGATGGCATTCAAATATAGAGACATGCAGTCTGGTACACTGAGATGGGTATTCAACAGGGGACGGCATCCAAAGATAGAGACATTCAGTCTGACAGACTGAGAGGGGTATTCAGCAGAGGACGGCATTCAAACATAGAGACATTTAGTCTGGTACACTGAGATGGGTATTCAACAGGGGATGGCATCCAAAGATAGAGACATTTAGTCTAAGAGACTGAGAGGGGTATTTAGCAGAAGAGGGCATCCAAATATAGACACATTCCGTCTGGCAGACCGAGAGGGGTATTCAACAGAGGACGGTATTCAAAGATAGAGACATTCAGTCTGGCATACCGAGAGGGATATTGAACAAAGGACGGCATCCAAATATAGAGATTCAATCAGGCAGACCGAGAGAGGTATTCAAACATAGAGACATTCAATCTGGCATACCGAGAGGGGTATTCAACAAAGGACGGCATCCAAATATAGAGAGATTCAATCTGGCAGACCCAGAGGGGTATTCAACAGAGGACGGCATTCAAACATAGAGACATTTAGTCTGAGAGACCGAGAGGTGCATTCAACGGAGGACGATATTTAAACATAGAGACATTTAGTCTGGAAGACCGAAGAGGGTATTCAACAGAGGACGGCATCCAAACATAGAGACATTCAGTCTGGCAGACCGAAAGGGATAGGCAACAGAGGACGGCATCTAAACATTGAGGCATTCAGTCTGGCGGACCAAGAGGGGTATTCAACAGAGGACGGCATCCAAATATAGAGACATTCAGTCTGGCAGACCGAGAGGGGTATTCAACAGAGGACGGCATCCAAACATGGAGACATTCTGTCTGGCAGACCGAGAGGGGTAGTCAACAGAGGACGGCATCCAAACATAGAGCCATTCAATCTGGCAGACCGATCCAACAGAGAGGGTTACTGAATTGGAATGCAAATTATTGGTAAGAACAGCCGAATATAGGATATAAACCTCAACCCATTCTGCTTTCATAAGCTTTCATTCTTAAATACAGACGATATAACACGTCCTACTGAGGATACTGGAACACATATCCCACTGTTCTACGGGCAGGTATAACAAGTCCTACTTCAATCTACAGACAATGGGAACAGTTTGTTCTCATTTTATTTTTTAAAAAGTGTCAGCTTGCTAAACCTAGATTATTAGATGGCGATTGTACCCAACAGTGCTAAATACAACAGCTGTTGTGGGTCATATGTCTGTCAAGGTAGGCTATTAACACACCAGCTGTTATGGGCCATGTGTTTGTCAAGGTAGGCTACTAACACATCAGATGTTGTGGGCCATATGTCTGTCCAGGTAGCCTACTAGCACAACAGCTGTTGTGGGCCATATGTCTGTCAAGGTAGGCTACTAACACACCAGCTGTTGTGGGCCATATGTTTGTCAAGGTGGCTACTAGCACAACAGCTGTTGTGGGGCATATGTCTGTCAAGGTAGACTACTAACACACCAGCTGTTGTGGGCCATATGTCTGTCAAGGTAGGCTACTAACACACCAGCTGTTGTGGGCCATGTCTGTCCAGGTATACTACTAACACACCAGCTGTTGTGGGGGCATTTGTTTGTCAAGGTATACTACTAACACACCAGCTGTTGTGGGTCATATGTCTGTCAAGGTAGGCTACTAACACACCAGCTGTTGTGGGCCATGTCTGTCCAGGTATACTACTAACACACCAGCTGTTGTGGGGGCATTTGTTTGTCAAGGTAGGCTACTAACACACCAGCTGTTGAGGGTCATATGTCTGTTAAGGTAGGCTACCAACGCACCAGCCATTGTGGGCCATATGTCTGTCAAGGTAGACTACTAACACATCAGCTGTTGTGTTGTGGGCCATATGTCTGTCAAGGTAGGCTACTAACACACTACCTGTTGTGGGCCATATGTATGTCAAGGTAGGCTACTAACACACCAGCTGTTGAGCCATATGTCTGCCAAGGTAGGCTACTAACACACCAGCTGTTGTGGGCCATATGGTTGTCAAGGTAGGCTAATAATATACCAGTTGTTGTGGGCCATATGTATGTCAAGGTAGACTAATACAACAGCTGTTGTGGGCCATATATCTGTCAAGGTAGGTTACTAACACACCAGCTGCTGTGGGCATAAGTCTGTCAAGTGGGGCTACTAACACACCAGCTGTTGTGCGCCATATGTTTGTCAAGGTATACTACTAACACGCCAGCTGTTGCGGGCCATATGTCTGTCAAGGTATACTACTAACACACCAGCTGTTGTGGGCCATCTGTTTGTCAACGTACATTACTAACACACCAGCTGTTGTGGGCCAAATGTCTGCCTAGGTAGACTACTAACACACCAGCTGTTGTGGGCCATATGTCTGTCAAGGTATACTACTAACACACCAGCTGTTGTGGGGCATATGTCTGTCAAGGTACACTACTAACACACCAGCTGTTGTGGGGCATATGTCTGTCAAGAAACACTACTAACACACCAGCTGTTGTGGGGCATATGTCTGTCAAAGTATACTACTAACACACCAGCTGTTGTGGGGCATATGTCTGTCAAAGTATACTACTAACACACCAGCTGTTGTGTGGCATATGTCTGTCAAGGTAGACAACTGGTATTTCTTGTGTCTTAATGTGCCGTGAGTGAATCTTGCATGTGAAAAATGTCTATTGAATATTGACGCAGAAATTCTTTTATGGACGACGGCTGAATACTGAATGCCGAATCTGACGCCTAGTATTCTCTTGGATTGTGATTCTCGATGAAGAAATATCCATGTCTGCATGTTTTGCCTTAACCCTATCTGGCCTGGGCGATTTGGGGTGTATCACAGCCGGGGGGGGGGGGGCGGAAAGTTAGGGTTAGGGTTAGGGTTAACCCTAACCCTAACCCTAACCCCATATATATTTTCTCTACCATTAAGGCTAGAGCGCTGAAACTTACCACACAGTATCTTGGGTTCAAGCTCTACCGGGAAATGTAAAAAAATCCAAGATGGCCGCCATGATGACGTCACAGTCATCTTCTCGGAAGTCATTTTTCGGCCTTTTGGGGGTCGATTTTTCCAAATTTTCATTTTTCCGATTTTTCTCTCGAAAAAAATAAAATAAAATATAGAAGAATTAGTTTTGCATAAATAAAATACTTTCAAGGCCTTTTAGGCAAAGAAAATGTGAAGAAATGGAGCGAAAAGACTGAAAAACACGACTTTCGCGGATACCACATGGCCGCCATTTTGAATTTACCCATGATTCTCTGCCCGGGGGTATATGATAATAGGCTTAAAATGACCCCAATAAGGTAAGCTTTAAAGTCACCAAGTTTCAGCCTCCTCGGTTTTGTCGTTTCGGAGCCAGGCCAGATAGGGTTAAGTTTTGCATGCCTCAGCTTCACCTCTCCTCGAAGTTCTTCTCCAATTGCATTTTTATTTCAGTTGAATAGAAAATACAGCTCCGTATCGCGTAGAAATCATTTCCGGTACTGCTTCTATATGCGTGGAAGATCCAAATTGTACACGCGCATGCAGAGAGAAAGAACATTTCCGTACTATCAGAACAACCGGACGAAGCCTATAGGTTAGAAATTAAATCTTGAGAATTAAAACAAACTTGTGAATTCCGTAAATTCTGTTTTCACATGACTTGCTTATTTTGTATCACGATACTTTAGTTGGGCAGAAAATAAAAGGCATTTGCGTGTATACGATACAAGATTAGTAAGGGTTGGCGAAATTGTTGGAAGGCAGAGAACTAATTAAGCTGCTCTATTCCTTCTCATACATTATCCAAGTCACATTTTGTACAAACTGTTTAATCTTTTCCTAACGCTCTCTCCTGCTCTCTACTGTTTCCACACGCACAGAACAACATGCCCCAGTTTCCGATCCAGTCATAACTTTGACTGTGCCGCCATGTTGATCCTTCATTCAAAGACAATGAAAACTCGCGAATCCCCAATTTACAGTCACGTGACAATGCATGCCAGCGAGAATTGATGAGCTGGTCAGAACTCCACGAAGTTTAATCCCATCTTTTCTTAAGAGGATTTGGATATCCATTGATGTGCCATTCTCGACATTTTTTGTGAACAGTGTACAGTATCAACTATTCCCAGAAAATGAATTGTTCTCGCCAGTTACTATACTTGGTAAATCAGAACACAAAACGTTAAAGTCTTTATTGAACAAAATTTGGCTAAAATCTAGAATACTTGGTAGCCTAAATGCAATGCTATTAAACTTTAAGAAACATATACAATAAAAATGTTTTCGTTTAATACTTGGATATCGCAAGAAAAATGTTTTCGTTTAATCCTTGGATATCCCTTTTTCAAAGTATTTTGTAATTGCAATGAACAAGAGATTTTCAGATATTTGAGGCGGTTTTGTACCAGCACGTGGCGGGCAGATATTCCGGAGAAAGCCGATGAGAGATCGTGAAGCTCAGGCGATTATACTATGCGTAAGCTCTATATATAAATGTGTATCATATGTAATCCACTTGATCGCTTTTGGTGTTGGTGATAATAATGTGGTCAAAACGTGACCTTGAATTTATTTCACGCGACTCTGGGTCACATGATCTCCGATTATGATCAGCTGATAAAAGTATAATACCCCCCGATCGTGTTGTCTGCCACGTTCCGTACCACCCCCGGTCCAACTTTACCTAAATCATCAGGTGAACGGTATCTTAAACTAGGACAAGGTAGAAAACCAAGACGGAATTTAAAATCGCCTTAGTCATTTAACGGGTGACGCATTTACAAGGTCACGAGCGGCAACCAATATGAAGAAATTCAGAACAGAAATTGCACATTATCGTAGATAAATACATGGGAATCATTGAGTGATTAAAAACGGAAATAATCGAAAACAAGATTAACTGCTGTACATATCGGCACTGTGAAGAATTGAAAGACGTAATACGGTGGCCAGTTACCACCGCTCTCTCAAACAGAAAATATATCAGGAATATTAAAACAAAAACACTGAGGTGTCTTGTAAAAGAGAAGTGGTCGAAAGTTTGCATTGATCACATCAAGATGTTCTATTCGTCAAATCCTTATCATTAACAAGTAGTCTTCAATTGAAATGAATTTCCAAGTCGTTTTTCTACAGTATAATGTATCTCAATCACGCTATGATCGCGTAATATATACACAATACGTAATGTATACACAATACGCAATGTATACACAATACGTAATGTATACACAATACGCAATGTATACACAATACGTAATGTATACACAATACGTAATGTATACACAATACGCAATGTATACACAATACGTAATGTATACACAATACGCAATGTATACACAATACGCAATGTATACACAATACGTAATGTATACACAATACTTAGGTCCTATCAGAAATGGGAAATTAACTTTGTCAAAATTGTGATCGTCTCTCTTCTTGTACAATCGGTGTGAATATAAGCTCTTTCCATTTTTCATGAAAGGCATCAGGACTATCGAGAACCTTCAAGTCCATTGAAGAGGGTGTACACATCATTCACAGAGTCGCTTATATAGGGATTATCAAAAGCGAGGATATTGCCCATGTAACCATGGTAACGCTTGGTGAAGGAGAAGAAGGGGTTTGAAATGGTTATCTTTTGACAATTTCTGCATATTGTTGTGACCCGATTGTGGCCCGATTGTGGCCCAGAATAAAATTTCTTTTCTGTTTAAATTATTAACAATTCAAGTTCCACATGCAGTGCAAAACAAAACACATCGAACTATTATTTATATGGAGTTTCAGCAACTTTAATGGAATTGAATCGAGAATAGGTCCTCAAACGCGGGACATGCGCTGCGTGCAGATCCGTGTTTTATCAAGGTCATTTCTCAGCAGGGGAAAGTATAATTTCATCACTTATATATTTACACAGGAAAATGAAGATATATATTACCTTTATTATATGTACAAGTCTCGTGTATACATTGGAATGTGTTTGTTGAGAAGAGATGAACGACAGTTAAACTATCTGGGTTAAGCTCTTTGACCCGTTTATTGTCTATACATGATTCTGAATACACTAACACAGTCGTTCTCGGTTTCGGGATACAGACAGCTGATATGAACCATAGGAGAAAATGCTCGTCGATCAGAGACAGCGTTAGTCAGTTTTCTCCCATGTGTCTCGACTCTTTTCATCGGTCCCTTCTTTAGATAATCAGCCTCTCGAGCCAATATTCCGCTCAATAATACGGTGTATCATGTCTCGATACACCTTCTAGTAGCTCCATGATGGCCTGATACAATGGCAGAGTTGCCGAACAGAACCCATTTTGTTAAGAGTATGCTGACACCTCGGACATCAACTAACACAACTTTTGCGATTTGACAGATCAGTTCAATGATTCTGGCATCTTGGGGTATACTGATTGACGTATGGATTCATTCTAATATACATCAGACATGTATTGGGTATGGAATATTATCAGGTGAAACAACATTTCTTACACATTAATCTATACAGCGAATACACAGTATACAGGCTATGACTCTTTGTGTCATTCATATAATTTGCGTCAATTGGATAAAGCCGTCCCAGGTTCTGAAGTTAGAAAATAGTCGTCCCAGGTTGTGAAAAGTCCACAACAATATGATAATAATAGTATTTTATACTGATCGTAGCACAGTAGAACAATATTAGATGCTGTGGCAATACATGTATTGTAGATATACATAGGATTATACCATTGTTCTCTTCTTTATTGCTTATTTTATGATGATGTTGCAATATGTATTACTCATGTATTTGCTCGGCCTGTAATAGGTGTATTGCAAATAAATTCAAATTCAAATTCAAATTCAGCATAGAGTCGTACGTGCCAGGTTCTGACGTCAGAATCTAGTCATCTCAGGTTCTGGCATCGGAAAAGAGTCGTCCCAGGTTCTTACGTCAGTTTATAGTCGGCCCAGGTTCTAAAGTCAGAATATAGTCGTTCCAAGTTCTGAAATCAGAATAGAGTCGTCCTAGGTTCTACAGTCAGAATATAGTCGCCCAGGTTCTGAAGTCAGAATATAGTTGTCCTAGGTTCTGACATCAGCATAGAGTCGTTGCAGGTTCTGAAGTCAGAATATAGTCGTCTCAGGTTCTGACATCATCATAGAGTCGTCCCAGGTTCTAAAGTCAGAATATAGTCGCCCCGGGTTCCGACATCAGCAAAGATTCGTCACAGATTCTAAAGTCAGAATATAGTCGCCCCAAGTTCCGACATCAGAATAGAGTCGTCCCAGGTTCTATAGTCAGAATATAGCCGCCCCAGGTTCCGACATAAGCATAGATTCGTCACAGGTTCTATGGTCAGAATATAGTCGCCACAAGATCCGACATCAGAATAGAGTCGTCCCAGGTTCTATAGTCAGAATACAGTCCCCCCACGGCCAGGTTCCGACATCAGAATCGAGTCGTTCCAGGTTCTACAGTCAGAATATAGTCGTCCCATGTTCCGACATCGGAATATAGTCATCCCAGGTTCCCACGTCAGCATATAGTCGTCCCCGGTTCTGACGACAGAAAAAAATCGTCCTAGGTGCAAATGCATACACCCTCTTTGAATTGAAACTTGAGTCCTCAGACCTTAATAGTCGACATTAAGATGTCATGGAATGAGTGTAGGAGGAGTTACCATGCAGAGTAATAGTTTCAAGTTGGTTTCCAGATGGCGCCACTTATGGGCGTATGTGGTATGCGTATGGACGTGAATAGAGAAAATCTAATCTTTGACTGCCCTAAAAAATGGCAGGTTTTACGTTACCGGTACCAAAGATGACATGTTTGACGTAAGCAAAGATGACATGTTTGCGCTGCCAAAGAGGACAGGCTTGATGTTGCCAAAGATGACAGCTTTGACGTTTCCAAAGATGACAGGTTTGAAGCTACCAAAGATGAAAGGCTTGGCGTTACCAAAGATGACAAGTTTGACGTTACCAAAGATAACGGGTTTGACGTTACCAAAGATGACAGGTTTGACGCTGATAAAGATGACAGATTTGACGCTGACAAAGGGAACAGGTTTGACGTTATCAAAGATGACAGGTTTGACGCTGATAAAAATGACAGATTTGACGCTGATAAAGGTAACAGGTTTGACGTTATCAAAGATGACAGGTTTGACGCTGATAAAGATGACAGATTTGACGCTGATAAAGATGACAGATTTGACGCTCACAAAGATGACAGGTTTGACGCTGATAAAGATGACCGATTTGACGCTGACAAAGATAACAGGTTTGACGTTACGAAAGATGACAGGTTTGACGCTGATAAAGACGACAGATTTGACGCTGACAAAGGTAACGGGGTTGACGCTACCAAAGATGACAGGTTTGACGTTACCAAAGATGATACGCTCGATGTTACATGCTATACAACGGATCTCTATGTAATACGCATATATCAGACTTCTTCCCAGGAGGAGTGAATTTGGTTGCTCCATCCATGTAAATGACGATATTGCCACGACGTCAGTGGGATGTGTCAAATAAAAATATAGATTCTGTTGATGCAAAATAAGGGAGTTTTTGTAAGAATCCACTGATATCACAATACGTCGCAGTTTTAACATCACCAAAGATGATTCGCTTTGGCATATTCAAAGCTGATACAGTTGACCCGATTGGAGTTGCACAAGCTAATGATGCTGAAATTGCTGATGTCTAAAACGGCTTGATCTGCAAGAACAAGTGTTGTGCAAGTTCTGGGGGCCTACAATCAAACATCACGGTGAAGCAGGCTTTCTCTTGGAGAAAATCTGGTAATACCGATAATATTTTCGTTTGGTTTGCCATAAATGTGGACAGTGTGCTTATCGTGTAAGTTAGTCGCTGTTGGGGGGACTGCGAGGAAGAATGCCCGGTGTGTATCGTTTCTCCATTGAGATATCAGGGTTACACCATTTAAGTGGAATGTAGAATGGCTACTGATATACTATGTCAAGCATGCGTGAAGTCAATTTGTTTAATGTCACTTTAAAATGTGGCCTTGACGATTTATGAATGAAAACTATGAAGCTATACATTCTGGAAATTTGATTTAAATCGATCCACTATTAAATCAAGTCAAGTATTTGGAGTGTATTATTTACTCTATCGTGTAATGAATCGTGCAATTTGAGACAGATCCATCAATTCGATAACAAATTCACTGGGATAATATCAGACTGAAAGTAATACATCGAAGCTATACACCTGGGACGCATATTATGGAGTGCCGTAGTAAAAGGGGAAATACAGGAAGGGGAGGGGCTATATGAATGAAGTATGCTGTATATGAATGAAAGTCAGTAAATGAATGAAAAAATGAAAAGAATAAAAAAAATATATATGTATATATATACTTCCTGTTTATAGTCCTAAATGAAATAGTTCAACGCGGATATACGGGCTGTGGGTTGACAAATTTTCCACAGTTGTCGTCTAAGAAGAAATAAAACAAAAGAAGTGAAATAAAATTCAAACGATGTCCGGTGTAACAGGCCAGTTGTGAGGTCAGATGGAGTGAAGAATGTTACGACATATGCCGAAAACTGACAATGTTTTGTTAAGGGGAAACCCTTTAACATGGGCGTTATGTTTGTCTTCGGTCACATCTATGATTACTCCTAAAGTGGGACTTCTCAACACGGAATCTACCAACGCGGAAGCTTAATTGAAATTCCATGGATTATAGTAGTCGTAACGGCTATGTTATCCGACCTTTTTGTATTGTGAATACACACTCGTACACGTTATCAAAGGCCATGCGTGATATAGGTAAAGACATACAAGGCGGAAGAATCCTCCCCAATACGACATATCCAAAACAAGAATTGAATACCCTCGCTTTGTTACCTGCATTTACAAGTATGAGTAATTTATACGATAATTTGCGTCAAATGCTTGTCGTTGTAAATGTACTATAAATCTACATTCATTCTCAATTCACAACGCAGGAATTTGATTCAACGTTTTATAATGGACAGATATTATTAGCTTTATCGTAAATGTAATCTTTGTATGGGTTGCGTTGGAAAACAACTCAGGAAGAGGAATTAAAACCACGGCTAATTTTGGACATGCATAGATCCTGGACTTGTATTGAGTACACGTGTCCGTATGTATTTATTCATGATATCAAATGGATATGTCAAATACAGTCGTAGTTTGAGTGTGGGGAAATGTCTCGTCCTCTTCTCTCTGGTCTGAATTCATCTCCAAATGCAAGTACCAGCCTTGCATATAAACGGGTACTGTTCAAGTCCTATTCGAACGGTCTGCTAAAAATAAAAGCCAAAGAACGGACGAATAAGGAGATTGGTTCGCTGTCTTCGTGAAATCTCGTTGTATTTAGACGCAAGGAGAGTTTCGGGGAGAAAAAGCTGGATGGACAAAGTGTTGGTCCATGTCTGATATCCGGGTTGAAATGGTTCCATACAGTCAAAGGAGATGGCTATGGACAACTTCGGGGAGGTCATAAGGTCACGAACGCGATTTGGAAATCGCAGTATACACGGCATCTTCGTTATGGGAGATCCGCTCTGCCATGGTACCGTTATGGTACCGTTATACCGTACGACTTTTTGAGACGAACCATCACATGGAATGGTGCTCGCTGGGCGACAAACTCTTGCTAAACGGTCAACACAAGAGATTATTTTGATTATTTTATCCCCCCCGTCAGAATCTCCAAGAGTTAACATGTCTCTCCGATTCCGTATCGTCAGAAGTTCATGAAAACTAGTTTCATCCACTTCTGGTATCGTATATATACTTCAATGATATTAGCCAAAGGTAAGGATTTACGCATGTAAACTATCGTCATTCGAATGAACGCCACTCCAAATTCATAATTTGACAGATACGTTCTTGCGAACAGGTATACAGGCGGCACATCAAAGTAAACTCTTACACAAACAAGACAGGTGATAAAACGTCAGTACATGCGTGTGTTCGTTCATTCTTGGTAAGGGTGGTGCAAGGTTTCGTGTTCGACCACTTAAAGTCTCGTACCAACATACTTCTGAAGTGCTCACGACTCGATGATTAAAAGATAAAGCCGGTGTCCTCAACGAAAATCCTCCGTCAAAAATAACAAACTGGATTTTTCAACTATTTTCCCATCACCTATTAAATAGGAGGGCATGTGCCGCCCATATAGGTCTTTGTCAAGCTGTCCGATAGCGAGTTGAACGCACAGGTGTCAAACTTGGCGCATATTTCTATATGATAGATGTGACTATAGTGGGCGGACAAATGGTATTTATATTAAGATAACTCTAACGGTATTATAAGTTGAGAGCAAACACCAGATTGCAGACAGCGACGCACACGAAAAGGGGACTTCCCTGTCTCATATCAACGGCACGAGTCAGTGGCAGACAAAATATAGATATTGGTTTCGTGTGGATTTTTTCGAACTTGATAACGATTAAGGTCTCTCAAATGCCAAGGAATGTGGATAAATAAGGAACGAGGTGGGATGTTACAATTACACGTATTTCTGTTCCGTACTTAGTATGCTTATGCATCGACAGATGCCAAAATGACCGGAATAGTTTTATTCAGTAGTTATGAATGTTTTCGGATAGAAACAGTTAATTTGCTGAATAGAATGAAATAAGTGTTAACCGTTGAGTGTACACTTGTTTTTGGCTTTGATATAACGATAAGAGAAGAAATGTTTGTGAATAAAAGTTTTTTGGTAAAGCCTAATGGCTTTTTAGGCCTAATAAAAGTTTTTTGGTTAAGCATGAATTCGATTGATATCAAACAGGGTCGAAAATAGTTTGACTTTGTATCTATGACACAGTGATTTCCAATAGTTTGTATCTATGACACAGCGATTTTCAATTTTCACAGGTATTTGAACATAAATAAAGACGACATTCAGGCTGAAAAGATTTATGTTTCAATATTGCCGAGCGCGTGGGAGGTGGAGTAAGATAGCTATCCTTTTCTTGAGCAAACAAAGGACAGCAAAAACGAAAACTATCCACGCCCTCTATAGTCTCGCAGTTTCTCGTATCTGATGACAAGATTACGAGATCAGGAAGTGATAAGACTCACCTCCCATTCGAGGATTGCATTGTACACAAGTTACCCTGCTTGAATGGAAATGTTCACAATTATGATTGGTCTACTTAAAGCAGATAGACCATTCTGTAACGCATGAGTGGATTCTAGTTTAGTACCGTTTTCTCGCTGACTAGCACAGCTCTTACACACAGCATCACCCTCGTGATCTTATACACACCATTACCATAATGATCTTATACACAACACTACCCTCATGATCTTATACACTATTACCCTCATGATCTTATACACAATATTACCCTCATGATCTTACACACAATATTACCCTCATGATCTTATACACAGCATTACCCTCATGATCTTATACACAACATTACCTCATGATCTTATACACAACAGTACCCTCATGATCTTATACACAACATTACCTCATGATCTTATACACAACAGTACCCTCATGATCTTATACACAACATTACCTCATGATCTTATACACAACTTTACCCTCATGATCTTATACACAACATTACCCTCATGATCTTATACACAACATTACCCTCATGATCTTACACACAATATTACCCTCATGATCTTATACACAGCATTACCCTCATGATCTTATACAAAACATTACCTCATGATCTTATACACAACTTTACCCTCATGATCTTATACACAACATTACCCTCATGATCTTATACACAACATTACCCTCATGATCTTACACACAATATTACCCTCATGATCTTATACACAGCATTACCCTCATGATCTTATACAAAACATTACCTCATGATCTTATACACAACACACAGCATTACCCTCATGATCTTATACACAACATTACCCTCATGATCTTATACACAACATTACCCTCATGATCTTACACACAATATTACCCTCATGATCTTATACACAGCATTACCCTCATGATCTTATACAAAACATTACCTCATGATCTTATACACAACTTTACCCTCATGATCTTATACACAACATTACCCTCATGATCTTATACACAACATTACCCTCATGATCTTACACACAATATTACCCTCATGATCTTATACACAGCATTACCCTCATGATCTTATACAAAACATTACCTCATGATCTTATACACAACTTTACCCTCATGATCTTATACACAACATTACCCTCATGATCTTATACACAACATTACCCTCATGATCTTACACACAATATTACCCTCATGATCTTATACACAGCATTACCCTCATGATCTTATACAAAACATTACCTCATGATCTTATACACAACTTTACCCTCATGATCTTATACATAACATTACCCTCATGATCTTATACACAACATTACCCTCATGATCTTATACACAACATTACCTCATGATCTTATACACAACATTACCTCATGATCTTATACACAACATTACCTCATGATCTTATACACAACATTACCTCATGATCTTATACACAACATTACCTCATTATCTTATACAAAACATTACCTCATGATCTTATACACAACATTACCTCATGATCTTATACACAACATTACCTCATTATCTTATACAAAACATTACCTCATTATCTTATACACAACATTACCTCATGATCTTATACACAACATTACCTCATGATCTTATACACAACATTACCTCATTATCTTATACACAATATTACCTCATGATCTTATATACACAACATTGGCCTCATGATCCTTTTTATACACAACATTACCTCATTATCTTATACAAAACATTACCTCATGATCTTATACAATAACATTACTCCCCTCATGATCTTATACACAACATTACCTCATGATCTTATACACAACATTACCTCATGATCTTATACACAACATTACCTCATGATCTTATACACAACATTACCTCATGATCTTATACACAACATTACCTCCTGATCTTATACAAAACATTACCTCATTATCTTATACACAACATTACCTCATGATCTTATACACAACATTACCTCATGATCTTATACACAACATTACCTCATGATCTTATACACAACATTACCTCATGATCTTATACACAACATTACCTCATTATCTTATACACAACATTACCTCATGATCTTATGCCACAACATTACCTCATGATCTATACAACAACATTAATACTTTCATTATCTTATGTATGAAACATTACCTCATGATCTTACACAACATTACCTCATGATCTTATACACAACATTACCTCATGATCTTATACACAACATTACCTCATTATCTTATACACAACATTACCTCATGATCTTATACACAACATTACCTCATGATCTTATACACAACATTACCTCATTATCTTATACACAACATTACCTCATGATCTTATACACAACATTACCTCATGATCTTATACACAACATTACCTCATTATCTTATACAAAACATTACCTCATGATCTTATACACAACATTACCTCATGATCTTATACACAACATTACCTCACGATCTTATACAAAACATTACCTCATGATCTTATACACAACATTACCTCATGATCTTATACACAACATTACCTCATGATCTTATACAAAACATTACCTCATGATCTTATACACAACATTACCTCATGATCTTATACACAACATTACCTTGATAATCTTATACAGAGCATTACCCTCATGATCATATACACAACCTTGCTCTCATGACTGTATACACAACATTAACCTCGTGATCTTATACACAACAATACCTCATGATCTTATACACAACATTACTTGATAATCTTATACACAGCATTACCCTCGTCATGATCGTATACACAGCATTACCCTCATGATATTATACACAGCAATACTCTCATTATCTGACTGACAAGGCACTAAATAGGACATTTACCTAGAATACAACCGAACGGCTCGGCAAATATTACTTTTTAAATTGGATACTGTTTCCACCTACTGGCAAGAATATTTTCATCCATGCAATGATTTTCTTTACTAGGGTTATGTAGAGTGGTGCAGATTTATTTATTCTGCTGAAAAATTTGGTAGGTGACTTTGAATAACCCTGTCACTTTTATTAATGGCGCGATCTGTCTTAGCGTTACCATATATTACTCATGAATAATGGTTATAATGAATTATATAGTATCGTGATCTGTAGTTCAATCATATGACGTCACATGGGGGCCATATCGAAATATCAACTGAAAAATACTTCCTATCTCTCAAAAGGGGTATATGTAATTGCATATCTATATATATCATACAACTGATCCAATCTAACCAAACATCATGATATATTGCTCAGCGCCATATGTTTAATGCGGTCGTGGTTGTATCCCAGCAGTATGATACAAATGGGGATAACATTCAAATGCTATTTGAACAAAACATACCCCCTCGCGAAAAAAGGGGTTATTTGAACTGTCATATGTTTCAAATTAATATCCCTATCCGTGCGCAATTGATTGTATAGTATCCAGTAAAAATGCCAGCCTGAGTGTCGTTTACTATCAGAATTTGTTTTTGTATGATTAGGGGCCGGTGTCGAAATATCCGCTTGAAAAAAAAAAAAATTGCTCCCCCCTTCCAGAGAACAACTCACGCTAGTGTCATTCAATAACGATAATTTATTTAAAAATGACTTAACAATAATCATATAATTTGTTTTCGTATTTATTATCAAATGTGGCTTTTGTATCCCAGTCGTATAATGTCACTAGAAGTGAGTGAGTGAGTAGAATTTCAACGTCGCTTTCAACAAGTTTTCAATCCAATCACGACAATCCAATCACGACAATCCAATCGCATTATATCGGCCCAAGGACGAACCCGCGACCTGTCCTTACGATGCGAGCGCCCTACCACAAGGCCTCGGCAGTGTACCGCAGTTACTTGGACTTTATAAGTAATTGAATTGCACATGTAATTTTGTTATAGTCTAATCTGTCAAATTCCATTACATCTAACTCAACACTATTGACAGAGATACATATTGTAACCATTTGGTTTCTGTATTTCAACGATGCCATGGAATGTGAGCATATCCAAATTGAAATAGAAATAAAATGCTTTCGTCCGCAAATACGGCATGAATATTTTTTCTGTTTATATTTTCAATGTGTTTAAACATTAGCCAGCATTCATCAGTCTAAATAACAGTAAGGTTGTTTTTGAGCATACCATACGGGAAACTTTTCGGCCAGGCTTAATTTGAACACATTTTGATTCGTCGTGCAATGTGTCCTCGATTGCACGTTTTAAGTTCAGACATTAGCCAATATTCATAATTGCCCAGCCTAAATAACAGTGAGGTTAGTTTTTGTACCTCAGCTTTATGATCCCACAAGGGCATCCAATACAACTAAACAAAACTAAATACGTACTATGGTGTAACAGAAGTTGGCTTTCACCTTAATTTCGTCAGAGAAATAACAGCTAAGAGTGAGCGGACAAGACTGTTAATTAGCAGTAATATCCTCTACGTAACTGCTCCCTGAATATAAGTATTTATTCAGAAATGGCCATTCCAGTTTCGCTTTTATTTAAGTGTATAACATCAGAGAAATATCAGTTAGGATCGAGTTGACATGACTTGAACAGCAGAAATGGCTGCTTAGCAACTGGATCCTGAATATACTATATATTTAAAAATGCGAACATTAAATTCGATCTTCAGCATACCATACCGGAAACTTTTCGGTTAGGCATAATTTGAACACAATTCGTCGTGAAAAGTGTTCTCGATTGTTGAAGCGTCAGTGAAGTCGTGCTAAAGTTCGTGATCTCACGCAAGATCCGAATTCGAAATTGAAACTGACATGGGGAGAGAGTGGGCGGTTTTGAATACCCAACATTCTGCAAAAGGGTCAATGTATCTCGAAATCGCTAACAGACAGCGATCGATATTTAACTGTTTGCCTCACCAGCGCTTGAGGCCAAAATATTTTCGTCTTGGCAACGGTGTGAATGCCAATGTAGATAAAGTATTACTCGGGCTCCTTAAACAAACAGTGACATTTCACTCAAGTAAGAATGGAAATTCCTCTCACTCAAGCACTCCCACTCAAGTTGAGTGAGTTCCACTTGAGTGGAATCAACTTCACTCAACTTGAATGAGTTAGCCACTCAAACTTGAGTGAAATTTGAGTGAATTTCACTCGAACTTGAGTTTTCTATCTTTATGACTTGAAATTATGTGCGTTTGATAATTTATTGCCTTTTTTAAAATTTCAACTTGACAAAAAATGTCAAAATTTCTTGCCCTTAAAAAAGATGGAAATTCGAAGTCCATCAGTTCTGGTTTTTGGTTGAAAACGAGAGCTCGATCTTGTGTTAATTATGACCAAGACCAGTATCTGGGATCCCTTATAAACTACTGGGGTTGGGGTTGGGTGTAGGGTCATCAGTCTGACTACTATGCTTTATGATTCTATATGTATCACTGCATAAAATAAATGTACTAAAAGTTAGGAGGTCGTAATCCAGTTTTCGCTCTTGCCATAGACACCATAACTGCAGCAAGTGCAACGCTTTATCCCTATGATGCAATGTGTATCCATGGTGATTAAATCATGGGTGGGAAATAATCACCGGTGTCATTAGACCCCTGCCAGCAGTCCAATGCTCTAGCACAGTTTCGAAGAACTTTTTCAGACTTTCTGGGACTGATCATACACTGATGCAGATTCCTACGCGAATAGATTCGTTGAGAAAGTAGAGAAAAATCAAGAAACCTCTGGTTTAAGCTATTGATTAAATACTTTGGGGAAATATTTTCTTGATGAAACAAAGGCTATTAATGGATAGAGGGAGTAATTAGTGCTGAGAGCGTGTTAACGATATTTCAATTATGGGCAGTCGTTCAGCTGACATACGCTGTTCGGAGTTTGGGCGATCACAAGAATTCAATTCCCCTTCTACCTGACATCGCTTATGTAGAACGACAGCAACTAAAATGTGGACGAACAGGGCACAATGGAGGTGCAGCAACGTATATGAAGTCTTGTATGTAACCAGGTACGCCACATTCAGCTGCACTTTGGTGAGTAGGCTTGCATACAGGACTTCCCTTCTGGCCGGTTGGAAACTGCATTGACCCTTGGTTGGTAATTAAATTAATGAGTGATGTGTGTCTGGTTACATACAGGACTTAACACATCTTATTGCACCTGTATTGTTGGTTCACTTTTAAATTACTGTCATGTGACATAGGCGATGTCAGATTTTCGGAACAACTGTCATAAAGTTCACATAGCTGCATAAATTGGATTACGAGAAGAGTAACAGTAGTGTAAAAACAGGCTCACTGGGTTACAGTTGAAAGTGCAGGTTCAGGGCACAGATTCAGGAGGAGCAAAAGGGCCAAGGGGGAGTAAAAACGGTCGGAGGAGGAGCAAGATCATGGTACAGGTTCGAGAGTAAAACCGGTTTAGATTCATTGATTCAACCAATCAGTATCATGTATACGACCGCCATGTTTGATGACGTAGCTATGATTTTAAAGAATCGTCGACCATGTGATACTTTGGGTATAACCCATTTTCATTGTTGCGGGAAAGTCTATGGACCTTTATAGGTTAAACAAAGAGACCCCGCCCCCTTAAAGGTCCCGCTCCATACACGGACGTTTGATTATCGTGTGGAACTTCGACCAATCAAAATCATGTATACAACCGCGATGTTTTATCACGTGACAGATCGGTCTATAGAGAGAAAGATTTATCATAACCATTTCACTCCAACCTCTAGACCACAGCAAATGTACGCCATACAGTCGTTTGTTTTCATGGATGCTATTGGAGGGATAAGTATAAGAGAATACCTTCTCCACTTTGGATTTTGGGCATGCCGAGACTATCTTATCCAAGTATCGCAAGAAAAAAGACAATCAGTAAAATATTCCAACTACTCGAAGATGACGCCATCAATCCGGAAACAGGGTTATATATTCAATATCCAAATATTTGGAAGAGTCCAGCCAAACCGCAGGATGAACATGGGGGGTGGAAACAATTATATTGATAGACATTTTACGGATATACTAGAGAACACAGAGAAAATATTGCTTGATTATCTGTCATGTTTTACCTGATAAACATTACCTGATCTTCCATTCATAAATCATTCCTATAAATCTACTCTATTAACAAATATATATAAATATTTCAATTTCAAACATAACATTTAGTTTTACAGAATCGGTTAAATATGTACATATGGCTGTGACAGAGACGGTTGCGTCGGCGCTGGCGGTCTCATCGGGGACCGGCATATCCGTATGGTTTTCAGACAAGGGCGCGCTGCATTAAGTATTCTAATAACTTCATACCAATGTCATCAATTCGGAAATAAACATATAAAATCAATAGAGAAGAATTTGCGATATAGTGAACTCGAACAATTCCTTGCAATAGGACAATAAGGTGAAATGGAAGTGATTTTGTTAATTAATAGTAGTATAAGGGAAATGCTAGACAACATACAGAAATGACTGCACAATTGATGATATAGAGAAATAAATACCTGTTTCACTGATCAACTTGCATGCCAAAATCTCATCTCAATTACATAATAAAAAACGAAGTCATTGTAATAATGGACTGAAATAAGGGGAGATAACTCGATTTTAGGGTACCATGACGTTGACCCTTGAAGTTTTGACCTAAACGCTGGTACCTGGCACATCGTCTCACAATAATGTTCCCAAGAAGACGTTTTGATGTCGAATGATTTCCTGATTTTAGGGCCAAACTAACACCTCAATTTTCTTTGCGACATCATTTCCGGTTCTATATACACTCACAAAAATTGCAATTTTGAATGATTTTCTCATTGTTCGCCACAGTGACCTTACCCTTTGACCTATTGACCTTAATTTGTGGTGCCCGACATCTACGTGATCTCGTAGCTATCCTGGTTAAATTTGAGAGAAATCGGTCACTTTGTCGAAAAGCTAAGGAACGAAATGACGAACAAAATCAAAGAAGAGGAGAAGCGGAAGAATGTGCATTCCATATGACTTCGTCACACCAAAAAAAAAATGCAATTAATGGCGCAAATCGAAACTTATTGTGAGATAATAATAATTGTAAAACCGGCATGGGGGAAAAATACCTCATCACCTTCAATTGTAATGATCTGGCCTCATTTGTCCGACTGTGCAGGAAATCTCAAATCTCGACCTCGAACCTCGGTGCTCTGACATGTTCCGGGTGAGGCCGTGGGGTAAATAGGAATGTTTTTCATTGTGTTCATTCAAAGCTCAGGGGACCGGGGTGGTCAATAGTTAGATATGCGCATACGGACGAAAGTATGCAAAAACAAGAGCAGTGAGCCAAAGTTTCTCCTTTCAGATGAGACAAAAACAAGAAACAAGAAAATACTACATGCAATACTTATTTATTATCGCTCAACGTAGAAAAAAGTAACTAGAATCTGACCTTGAAAAAGTGAATCAAGGTCAGTCATCTTCAACTGACTGATGCATACATATATTTAATTTGGAAAGACTTACTATAATTCTTCACGAGCTATCATAATAATAATAAAAAGTGACTGACCTTGTAAACACAGGACAAAGTCATTCAGCTTGGGTAATCTTCGAGTTCATCATCAGTTACATCTGCAATATGAATTTGGATACCCTAAAAATATTGCAAAAAGTAGAATTCGACCTTTGATGACCCATGACCAAGTGCAACTGTGTTGTATGAATTTGAAGAGCCTGTTTGTAGGCTTCGACAGATATACTTCCACACTGACTATGGACAGACAGACGAACAGAGAAACGACGCCAAATTCTTTTGCCAAATTTAGCCGGAAGTTAACTATCAATCAAAATCAATTACTTGCAATCAGTTGGTATACTTGGAATTTGATCATAATCCAATCTCTGAACTGGAGTCCACATTTTCCACAATTTCTTACCTAAGTGACCTTGACCTTTGTCTGACCTTCAATTTGAATAAGGTTATTCTCTGTCCCATATGCAAGGTAGGCATCAAATTTTGAACCAATTCTAGACTTGGACAGGAGATCTTCCATTTGTACAGGATGTCTGACTTGAGTGAACCTGACCTTTGACTTTTGATCTAAACATAAAATGAGATTCTTATTTGCCCCATTGGCAAATGTTTGGTGTCAAGTCATAAACTGGAACTGGATATTTGCCTCTCTGTTTTACAGATTTTCTAGCCCAAGTGACTTTGACCTAGTGACCTCAAAATCAATAGGCCGAATCTATTTCAAGTTATACCTTCAGTTAAAATTTAGAAAGAATTGAATAGTTTTCAACTCATGGTATTGAGAAAACATGACGGACACACACACAGAACGGGCAACGCCTTCCATTGAAAAGTTAATTTCCTGAACAAAAAACTGACAGTAAATATTGCATCAGATCATTTGTCAATTATATATCGTGAGTCTCACACGATCTCACGTTGGGGATCGGGGGTTACCATGATAATGAAAGCGTATTTTCACAAGCATATTTGGCTCGTATATGCGAGAATGAGGCAATCGTGCGTCTCGGTATTACGAAAGAAAACGAAGCAAAAGGGTATAGAGTGTGGTCAAATGTTCCAGAATGGTTTCTATAGTAACTAATTGATCATGATATCTGCTTGTAGTTGTATCAATGCCAACAAATAAATCACGGCATCAATATCAACAAACAAATCACGGCATGATGTCTGTTGTATCAATGTCAACAATTACGGCATGATATATGTTGTATCAAGGTCAACAATCACGGCATGATATATGTTGTATCAACGTCAACAAACAAGTCACGGCATGATGTCTGTTGTATCAATGTCAACAAACAAATCACGGCATGATGTATGTTGTATCAATGTCAACAATCACGGCATGATATATGTTGTATCAAGGTCAACAATCACGGCATGATGTATGTTGTATCAACGTCAACAAACAAGTCACGGCATGATGTCTGTTGTATCAATGTCAACAAACAAATCACGGCATGATGTATGTTGTATCAATGTCAACAATCACGGCATGATATATGTTGTATCAACGTCAACAATCACGGCATGATGTATGTTGTATCAATGTCAACAAACAAGTCACGGCATGATGTCTGTTGTATCAATGTCAACAAACAAGTCACGGCATGATATATGTTGTATCAATGTCAACAATCACGGCATGATATATGTTGTATCAACGTCAACAATCACGGCATGATGTATGTTGTATCAACGTCAACAAACAAATCACGGCATGATGTATGTTGTATCAACGTCAACAATCACGGCATGATGTACGTTGTATCAACGTCAACAAACAAATCACGGCATGATATATGTTGTATCAACGTCAACAAACAAATCACGGCATGATATATGTTGTATCAACGTCAACAAACAAATCACGGCATGATATATGTTGGATCAACGTCAACAAACAAATCACGGCATGATATATGTTGCGTTATTTAAATAATCAGTGAGTAGACTAGTCTGTGAGTTTCTAATCAACTTACCTGTAATATGTTTGTGATCACAGGTGTCAAAATTTGTCCCCATAAGTTAGTTCCCCAGTCCCGATGACAGCACCCGACAGTGTTCAGTGAATGCCACGGCTTCTCTGACTTCCGAATTCGAGAATTTACTTTCGCCAACGAAAGTTATTAATAGAGAATGCTTTCAACGAGATCACTTTTTCAGAGGCTGAAATAGATGACCCAATTGCTTGTTGCGATTCCCGTGCTAGATGTTGGTATAATATATCCACGGCAGCAATTATACGATGAGGTAAAACTCGCTCGTGCCGGAAAGGAACATCCACAGTACTATTTGTCAACAACAGCCCAACTGCCTGTCAGCCGGGAAAACAGATGATTTCTGTTTCTAAGTCAGCTGTGAAACAGAATTGTCACACTCTTAGACGATCGTTTTGGCCCGTTTCATGACTTCATGATTTCGTAGAGAAAGACGTAAATACACGAGAAGATGTGGACTTGAAGCATTAAAACCGGTACTGGAACAAAACCTTCAAGTAAAATATCCACGTAATATGCGTCGCCAAATTGTCTGCGTTGCACAAATGGCATTGTATAATATCCACGTACAACTAAATCTAAATGTCGCCAAATTGTCTAGCCCGTAGATGTGTTCTGTTACGCCAACCACCAACACTAACAACAATTGTTTCAACCGTTCGGCTTTTGTTACTTTTGTAGGCACGCGGTTGAATTCATTTGTACTGAATAAACAAAGGCGAAAATCATTTGGACCACCAAAGAATTAAATTCACTGTGTTAGCAAGGTGTTGGGAATATTTCTGATCTTCGGTTACATCAGCGGAAAACGTTTGACAGGACATCTGGAATTGCTAGGTCACGCGTCATGTTTTACACAACTGTTACAAATAAATAGAAATAGAAACCAAAGCCGGATGCTTTTAATGCCCTCTTTGAATGATAGACTACTTTCCTTCGGTACTCAATTTCGTACGAAATCATTCCAATTTAAAAATTACCGGTGCATACTAATCTTTAAGAATGTCATATCGGTATTATAATTTGTAAAGCCTTCTATCTGGTGAATGGAATATTTAATTATTTCAAACCATCGTAATGTTTGGTTTTGTCAAAGTCTAAAAACCTCCATTCTCCGATTGTCAAAGTTTATAGCCTCCTAAACTGTCGGTATAACACCCTCTGACCGTATCTGTCAAACCTGGCGCGCATGCGCATTCAGGCTTTTTTGGGGGGGAGCGTTTATCTGCCTTACGAGAGAGGCCGAAGATGCGTCCAGGGTATCTCATGGCATCTTCGCATACCGCACGTGTTGTTTTTGGAGTAGAATACGGATGGGTGATGTCATAGCTCTATAAATATTCCGTGGTCCATATAAAGAGAAGTACAACTGTATGACCTCTTCAAAAATGTATAGACTATTGGAAGGAAGAGAACATTTCCCGTTTGAGAATAAATACAACCATCACTTGCCATATTTGGAAATCACACAGACATCAAAGAAAATCCTCGCTGCACGGTGTCTGCAAGCTCATATCTTGATTGGCTATATGACATCATGTGCGTTTACGGTTTGACCAATTTAATCCATTCATTAGGTCAAGGTAAATGGCGGAACGTTAGTGTAGTATTCAACTTGAAATGTGAAGATGTCTATGTAAGAATAGAATTTGAATTTGTTGCCCAACTATTTGAAAAGAGCATACACGTTTTCTTTAGCTGTGAGCCCTAAGCCCACTCCGCTCAGTTTAGTAACGGACGATGCTGATTGGCCGGAAACCATGCGCACAAAGGCTGCGCGCTGCATTTATAGCCCGGTGCAATCAGACGGTGTGTCTGACAGTAGAATGTATACAATCTGATGCCAAGAGAATGCTAACCTCTGGGGGGGGGCTATCATGCTTGAGACGCACTGGGTGTTTGTACCGTATATGTTCGCTTCACAAAGTTCTTCATCAATTGTCGCTCTGAATAAACAAGAAACACTCCGTCATATATAGTATATATAGTTTCCTAGTTTGATGTATTGTTTCTTAGTTAACAACTGACCTTTCGTTGCGACGAATATTCAACTTTCTTTCCAAAAATCTGGAATATATCAGTTGGGAATAAAATCAGTGAAGTTTGGCACACGCATCCCAAGGGAGGATATGGTCCCTGGCTGTCATCTTGTGGACACGTGGTCAAAGCGTGGAGGGCTAAATGCAATGGTGGTCCACACCGCCCCCCTTACATCAAACACGGGTGTAACCATGTAAGTATCGCTTTGATGTGGAAAAACAGACATAAAATAACGAGCATGTCACACTGTATAAATATTATCCAAATAACACACATTGCTAGCTCCTAGAATATGTCATGAAAAGTGAGTTTAACATAACTGATGGTATATGGGCGGAACTTCTGACTTTCGGCTTCTGGGTGAAAACGCGGCAGTGGTATTCGCCGTAAACACATCATCTGTACCATCCGTCACTACCATTGTACCATCCATCACTACCATCGTACCATCCTTCATTATACCATTGTACCACCCATTACTACCGTTGTAACATACATCACTATCATCGTACCATCCATCACTATCATTCTACCATCCATCACTACCATTGTACCATCCATCACTACCATTGTACCATCCATCAGTACCATTGTACCACCCCTCACTACCATTGTACCATCCATCACTATCATCGTACCATCCATCACTACCATTGTACCATCCATCAGTACCATTGTACCACCCCTGACTACCATTGTACCATCCATCACTATCATCGTACCATCCATCAAGACAATTGGTCGCAGTTTACCGACTACGATGACCAGATAAATAATCCACAGTCGTCACATGGGCCATGTCAGTTATGAAGAGGGTCTCGATATTTCATTTTTCATCGTCGTTCAACGGTTTCGTTATATTTTATCGCTGTACTGTATAGTGCTGATTTCGGTATGGATACGCATGATCGTTATACATATTGGTAGTCATAGCTTTATGTATATTCGTTGTTTGTTATATCGTTTTCGCTCTATCAGTTTTTTGACTTGATCGCTCTTTGTTGGTATCGCTTTACGTATGTTCTATCGCTATCGTATGTATGTTTCAGCGCTATCGTTGTGTGTTCTTTAGTTATCGCTTTATGTGTGTTATATCATTCTTGTTGTGTATTCTGTCATTATCTTCTACGTATTACAACGTTATCGTTCCACGTGTGCTCTATATCGTTATTGCATATTTCAACATGTGTTTTGTAGCTATCATTTTGTGTTCTGTATGGTTATTGCTTGATGTTCTTATCTTTATTGCTTTATGTGCGTTCTATCGTTATTGCTTTATGTGCGTTCTATATATAGTTATTGCTTTATGTGCGTTCTATCGTTATTGCTTTATGTGCCTTCTATTGTTATTGCTTTATGTGCGTTCTATCTTTATTGCTTTATGTGCGTTCTGTTGTTATCACTGTATGTGCCATCCATCTATTGTCATTGCTTTCCGTGCGCTCTATCGCGCTTTTTGTGTGACTGGGCCTTGTTGTATCAAGGGGCGATAGGAATTCACAATGTTATCTGAATAACCTAAAACCTCACGTTTTAAACATTATTGGCCTGTATCACACAATAAGGTGTTATAACAGACTCACAAGCACACCATAACCGGCGAGACAGAAATGGACAATGTGTCAGCGATTTCCACGACCTCATGCAATTCCAATGGACAACCACAGACAAAGCGGGATCAAGACTCTAAAAATGACTTCCTCCAGATGGAATATTACTCGTCGGTCATACGAATTTCGGATTTCACGCTTGTTTATATTTTGTGACAGTCTGATTTCAGGTGTTGAAACTGTTGAAGACTCCCGCTGTCCCGAAGGATGAGATGAGAGCATCACCACGAGGCTAATATCATTAGAAACTGTTGAAGGCTCTGTTTGCCCTGAAGGATCAGACGAGAGCATCATCACGATGTCTTGTTAATATTATTATTAACTGTTGAAGGCTCTCACTGTCCCGAAGTATCAGGCGAGAACATCACCACAAGATCTTGCTATTATCATTAGAAACTGTTAAAGGCGTTCACTCTCCCTTCAGGCTAGAAGATCATGACGTGGTATTGCTAATATCATTAGAAAGTGTTGAGGGCTCTCACTGTCCTGGAGGATCAGACGAGAGCATCACCACGAGGTCTTGCTAATATCATTTGAAACTTTTGAAGCCTCTCTCTGCCCTGAAGGATCAAACGAGAGCATCACCACAAGGTCTTGCTAATATCATTTGAAACTTTTGAAGGCTCTCACTGCCCTGAAGGATCAGACGAGAGGATCATCTCGAGGTCTTGCTAACATTGGAAACTGTTGAAGGAACTCTCTTTGTTTGGAGGCTCAAACGAAAAGATCATCACGTGACCTTACTAGTATCATTGATCATCTGACCTGAAGACTCTCTGTCCTTAACCGAATATCGTACACAGGTCTGAATATAAAACTGGCGAGATGTCTTATAGATCCATGTATTTAGTAACAGTGTATTAAATGGCTTCTCTGCCCTGAAGGTTCAAACGAGAGGATCATTGCCAGGTTTTAATACAAGACAGACGCTCTAACCGACACGGACACATCGTATCCCACATAAATGAGAGGTTCTATCACCGTTGTGAAAGACTCATCGCCCCATCCCCCTTATTTTCTATCCCCTTACCATGTAAAAGTTTGGGGATAGAAGTCGACTCAGGGTGTCTGGGTTAATGTATGAAGGCATGCGTGGTTTGGATTAGGGTAGACATATAATCTACAGGGTAATCGGTAACGGTTGGACCTCTACTGCACGACATACTGTACAGGATAACTGGTAACGGTTGGACCTCTGCCGTACGACATAATGTACGGGATAATCGGTAACGGTTGAACCTCTGCCGTACGACATAATGTATGGGATAATCGGTAACGGTTGGACCTCTGCCGTACGACATAATGTACGGGATAATCGGTAACGGTTGTACCTCTACCGTACGACATAATCTACAGGGTAATCGGTAACGGTTGGACCTCTACCGTACGACATAATCTACAGGGTAATCGGTAACGGTTGGACCTCTACCGCACGACATAATGTACGGGATAATCGGTAACGGTTGGACCTCTACCGTACGACATAATGTACGGGATAATCGGTAACGGTTGGACCGCTGCCGTACGACATAATCTACAGGGTAATCGGTAACGGTTGGATCTCTACCGTACGACATAATGTACGGGATAATCGGTAACGGTTGGACCTCTGCCGTACGACATAATGTACGGGATAATCGGTAACGGTTGGACCTCTGCCGTACGACATAATGTACGGGATAATCGGTAACGGTTGGACCTCTGCCGTACGACATAATTTACGGGATAATCGGTAACGGTTGCACCTGTGCCGTACGACATAATGTATGGGATAATCGGTAACGGTTGGACCTCTGCCGAGGTCGAGACTCGAGAAAAAGAAAATCATCCCAACCGAGACGCCAGGCGAGTTTGAGATATATTTTCCGTCTCGAGAAGGGGACTTTTCATTCCTTGATTAAGTTAATATGGGATTCCTTTTCTCATATAAATTAAACCCTTAATTTAGTCAATATTTAAGTTAAAATATCAGCGGCACTCTGAAAAAAGGAGTGAGTGAATAGGGTTTAACGTCGCTTTTAACATTTTCCCAGCTATAACATGACGGGGAAGGGAAGGAAAGGGAGGGGGTGGGGCGGTGGTAATTACTTGTAACAGAGCAGATCTAATGCTGCCATTTCATAGTGGTGTCCTACTGAAATATCATGCGGAGGCAGACATGACACCCCACTCAGTCACATGGTAAAGACACCGAGCGAACCAGCTCTATCCTCTTAATGCTGAGCGTAAACTAGGAAGCAACAAGTTCCATTTTTCAAGTTTTTGGTATGACCCGGCTTGGGATTGAACCCAGTACCTACCGCTTACGAGGCCGACGCTCTAACCATTAGGCCATCGCAGCGCGGTCACTCTGAGAGAAACATTGCTGGAGCGCAACATGTCTGGAGCTTGTTTCGAGCGTCGTGATTGGTCAGCCTGGTTTGTTCGCGCTTATCTCATATACATATGTGCGATGATGTATTCCAGTCTCTTTAACCGTGTGAGTTTTACACTGTATTATATGAGAACATCGGGTTTCGAGCCAAAATGCAAAGAAAGACATCAAAGAGACAAGAGTGCGTGTGTTTGGCATTTACAACTAAAGACGACGTCGAACGATAGCTTCCAGAGATGGTAAAACAATATTAGTACTAAGTCGCTCAAGTATTGTTTGAATATCCCGCCTTACAATCTCGCAAATCTAGAATCCCCGAAACACGAGACGGATATATACTCGCGTCGCTTTAAAATTGTCTCCAAAAATTCCAAGCTCTTGAACAATGCTTCACTGGGATAGTTGTATATCTCAGATATGTTTCCAGTAGTGTTTTCGTGGTTTAAGCGCCTGGTGGTCAATAGCTGAACACGGAAATGATCTCGCTCGGCACTCACTAGACGTGTGGAGGTCTAATTTCGACAGTAAATTCCCCACAATTCTCGTTGTAATTATATACTTTATAATGGCGTCATCACATCGTGTATTGACTTCAGTTCGCGAGCTTTCCTTGCTAGTCTAAGTCAATCTTCATTACATCATTACGGGTGATTCTCGTTTTAAAACAATGTAGGGACATAATTACAAGTTATGATGTGTTTATGATGCCGATATTTGAATTTTTTCACTTAACGGAATAATTTATTGTATATATGGACAATCTGGAGGCGATCGGATCTTGTACTACTCTCGCTCATGCAGACAGCCAGTCTGGTTATATCGGAGACAAGACCATTGTAACTAGTAAAACTAGCCCCAAACTTACTAAAAATACCGCGGAAAAGTGAAATCAAAACAATAGAACAGAAAATATGAGTAAGAACCGATGTGGGAGTCGGCAATTGTTTGATATAGTAGCGATTACAATGTGGTATTTCTACCATACATGACCTGACGGCCCTAGCGCTTCGGGAGTCTAACTCGATAAGTGACATCTTATGTTGTTTTGGAGGATTTTCCACTACTCATCCACAGCTCTACAGGGTATGTACACAAACTTGTGGTTTGTAGTTGGCGTATATCATTTCCTAGCCTGTTTACTTTATTAACACCTATCGTGGTCCTAATGCAGTCTGCCGGTTGATGATGATCGTTTTTGGCCCTCTCAAAGAACTGGTAGCTTTATGCGGCGGAGCCACAGAGAACACCATCGAATGTACAGGTTCGCTGTGCGACATCTGTAAGACGTCCGTCCCGGCTTTGAGGCCAGGCACCGTCGCCGTGTCGAGAACCCCCACATCCTGACTTGATCTCGATGGCTGTAAAGTGTTCAACAACCCAAAACCATCAACTTTTCAGAGTAGAGATGGACGTATAACTACCAAATGTCACTTTCCGGCACTGGATTGCTTTTCAAGGGGACAAAGTTCGATACACAAACGTGGCTTGGATTTTGTTTTACACTTGCATACTTTTCTTAGCTGGCGATCTAAGCCTTTGACGGGAACAGGACTGAAAGGACCGTTTAATGAGCTTCTTGGTCAGGGGTTTGATCATAAGCGTTTATGACTGATCAAACATAAATAGACAAGTTAACAATTTTAGATACTAAAAACTGAAAAGGGTTTCCGAGTGACTGAGTAACAAACAGGATATGTTATAGCTCGCTTTTATTTCTTCGAAACTTTCGTTTAATACAATAAACTGATTGATTCATATCCTTTTTTGTGTCTCACGCAGAATTAAATTGTGAAAGCTCATTTATTTTATGAATGCTTTCGTTTCTCGTACGAATGAATGAACGGACATCTTGTGATCATTTCCGTGTGATAAATACCCATTTTACGTAACTCTTCCTGCAAGACTGTCCCAGGATTCCCTTTGCTATGGAAGACGGATGCGACCACTTGCTTTTTCGCCTTTTTCTTCCTGGTATTTCTGTCAACCAAACAATGTCGAAAAGGCGAAAACGCGGAGTTGAGATACGAAAACAAGAAAAGGTGAGGATGAGTTTCGAAAACGCGAAAGTGCAAAAAAGCGAAGTTGAAATACGAAAATACTAGTAGTCGAAAAAGGCGATGTTGAGTTACGAAATCGCGAAAGTGCGACTAAAGTGGTCAAAATTGTTCGCTTTTTCGCAAAAATGGAGTGTCAAAAAGTCGAAGAGACGAAGTCCAGATACGAAAACCCGAAAGTGCGATGCGAAAAGTCGCATCACACTTTCATGTTTTCGCGTCGAACTTTCACCTTTTCGCATCTCAACTTCTCGTTTTCGTATCTCAACTTCGCTTTTTCGACTTCGCGGTTTCGCCATTTCGTATTTTCGCATCGCGTTTTCGTAGGTCAGCTTCACCTTTATCGACTTTTGTTTTACAGAAATACTAGGTAGAAAAGGCGTAAACGCGATTAGCCGCATCCGTCATCCATACTTTTTCTGTCCGAATTTTCTTTAGGAGTTTTGTATGTGTTTCACACGAATCTATACGTAGTGTTGGTGTTCCGCTGGCTTACAAAGGAGCTGGCACTGCCATCGTCGGCCAGATCACTTGTCGTTTCGGATATATGACACGCGGAAATATCCATTTTGAAATTTCAATTGAACCGGAAGTCCGAGATGACGTGAGATCGAGGCTGAATGAGAATGACTGATGAATTCAGGATTATTATTTTTGCCTTCATGAACAGAACATACTATGGGCAAAAACACCGCAAGCAAGACTACAGATCTTCCTATATACTCATTTTTTTTCAATTGTTCCAACATCTGTATATACATGTAACCTTCTGTCCTATCCTAAATAGTAGTCTACCCAACATTATTAGCCTTCCTGATAGAATTTTCGCCTAATTCTTATACGGATGTTTTGTGCGAAATAATTTGCCGAGGGACTTTTATCGCGGCCTCCGTATCTCCTAATTTTAATCCACCGGCAGAACAAATGTACCGTCCCTGTTTTGGGCAAGATACACCTACTTCTTCATACCCCCTTCATACCCCCTTCATACCCTTCATACCCCCTTCATACCCCCTTCCTCTCCTTCACAATGTCTTGCTGATATCACTTGACACTTTTAAAGGCTCTCACTGTCCCGACGTATCAGGCGAGAACAACACCACAACATCTTGCTATTATCAGTAGAAACTGTTGAAGGCTCTCACTGTCCCGACGTATCAGGCGAGAACAACACCACAACATCTTGCTATTATCAGTTGAAACTGTTGAAGGCTATCACTGTCCCGACGTATCAGGCGAGAACAACACCACAACATCTTGCTATTATCAGTAGAAACTGTTGAAGGCTCTCACTCTCCCGACGTATCAGGCGAGAACAACACCACAACATCTTGCTATTATCAGTAGAAACTGTTAAAGGCTCTCACTGTCCCGACGTATCAGGCGAGAACAACACCACAACATCTTGCTATTATCAGTAGAAACTGTTGAAGGCTCTCACTCTCCCGACGTATCAGGCGAGAACAACACCACAACATCTTGCTATTATCAGTAGAAACTGTTGAAGGCTCTCACTCTCCCGACGTATCAGGCGAGAACAACACCACAACATCTTGCTATTATCAGTAGAAACTGTTAAAGGCTCTCACTGTCCCGACGTATCAGGCGAGAACAACACCACAACATCTTGCTATTATCAGTAGAAACTGTTGAAGGCTCTCACTGTCCGGACGTATCAGGCGAGAACAACACCACAACATCTTGCTATTATCAGTAGAAACTGTTGAAGGCTCTCACTCTCCCGACGTATCAGGCGAGAACAACACCACAACATCTTGCTATTATCAGTAGAAACTGTTAAAGGCTCTCACTGTCCCGACGTATCAGGCGAGAACAACACCACAACATCTTGCTATTATCAGTAGAAACTGTTGAAGGCTCTCACTGTCCCGACGTATCAGGCGAGAACAATTATCAGTAGAAACTGTTGAAGGCTCTCACTCTCCCGACGTATCAGGCGAGAACAACACCACAACATCTTGCTATTATCAGTAGAAACTGTTAAAGGCTCTCACTGTCCCGACGTATCAGGCGAGAACAACACCACAACATCTTGCTATTATCAGTAGAAACTGTTGAAGGCTCTCACTGTCCCGACGTATCAGGCGAGAACAACACCACAACATCTTGCTATTATCAGTAGAAACTGTTGAAGGCTCTCACTCTCCCGACGTATCAGGCGAGAACAACACCACAACATCTTGCTATTATCAGTAGAAACTGTTGAATGCGTTCACTCTCCCTTCAGGCTAGAAGATCATGACGTGGTATTGCTAATATCATTAGAAAGTGTTGAGGGCTCTCACTGTCCTGGAGGATCAGACGAGAGCATCACCACGAGGTCTTGCTAATATCATTTGAAACTTTTGAAGCCTCTCTCTGCCCTGAAGGATCAGACGAGAGCATCACCACGAGGTCTTGCTAACATTGGAAACTGTTGAAGGAACTCTCTTTGTTTGGAGGCTCAAACGAAAAGATCATCACGTGACCTTACTGGTATCATTGATCATCTGACCTGAAGACTCTCTGTCCTTAACCGAATATCGTACACAGGTCTGAATATAAAACTGGCGAGATGTCTTATAGATCCATGTATTTAGTAACAGTGTATTAAAGGGCTTCTCTGCCCTGAAGGTTCAAACGAGAGGATCATTGCCAGGTTTTAATACAAGACAGACGCTCTAACCGACACGGACACATCGTATCCCACATAAATGAGAGGTTCTATCACCGTTGTGAAAGACTCATCGCCCCATCCCCCTTATTTTCTATCCCCTTACCATGTAAAAGTTTGGGGATAGAAGTCGACTCAGGGTGTCTGGGTTAATGTATGGAGGCATGCGTGGTTTGGATTAGGGTAGACATATAATCTACAGGGTAATCGGTAACGGTTGGACCTATACTGCACGACATATACTGTACAGGATAACTGGTAACGGATGGACCTCTGCCGTACGACATAATGTACGGGATAATCGGTAACGGTTGGACCTCTACCGTACGACATAAAGTACGGGATAATCGGTAACGGTTGGACCTCTAGCGTACGACATAATATACAGGATAATCGGTAACGGTTGGACCTCTACCGTACGACATAATAAACAGGGTAATCGGTAACGGTTGGACCTCTGCCGTACGACATAATGTACGGGATAATCGGTCACGGTTGTACCTCTACCGTACGACATAATCTACAGGGTAATCGGTAACGGTTGGACCTCTACCGTATGACATAATCTACAGGGTAATCGGTAACGGCTGGACCTCTACCGTACGACATAATGTACGGGATAATCGGTAACGGTTGGACCTCTACCGTACGACATAATGTACGGGATAATCGGTAACGGTTGTACCTCTGCCGTACGACATAATCTACAGGGTAATCGGTAACGGTTGGATCACTACCGTACGACATAATGTACGGGATAATCGGTAACGATTGGACCTCTGCCGTACGACATAATGTACGGGATAATCGGTAACGGTTGGACCTCTGCCGTACGATATAATGTACGGGATAATCGGTAACGGTTGGACCTCTGCCGTACGACATAATTTACGGGATAATCGGTAACGGTTGCACCTCTGCCGTACGACATAATGTATGGGATAATCGGTAACGGTTGGACCTCTGCCGAGGTCGAGACTCGAGAAAAAGAAAATCATCCCAACCGAGACGCCAGGCGAGTTTGAGATATATTTTCCTTCTCGAGAAGGGGACTTTTCATCCCTTGATTAAGTTAATATGGGATTCCTTTTCTCATATAAATTAAACCCTTAATTTAGTCAATATTTAAGTTAAAATATCAGCGGCACTCTGAAAAAAGGAGTGAGTGAATAGAGTTTAACGTCGCTTTTAACATTTTCCCAGCTATAACATGACGGGGAAGGGAAGGGAAGGGAAGGGGTGGGGCGGTGGTAATTACTTGTAACAGAGCAGATCTAATGCTGCCATTTCATAGTGGTGTTCTACTGAAATATCATGCCGACTCAGTCACATTGTAAAGACACCGAGCGAACCAGCTCTATCCTCTTAATGCTGAGCGTAAACTAGGAAGCAAGAAGTTCCATTTTTCAAGTTTTTGGTATGACCCGGCTTGGGATTGAACCCAGTACCTACCGCTTACGAGGCCGACGCTCTAACCATTAGGCCATCGCAGTGCGGTCACTCTGAGAGAAACATTGCTGGAGCGCAACATGTCTGGAGCTTGTTTCGAGCGTCGTGATTGGTCAGCCTGGTTTGCTCGCGCTTATCTCATATACATATGTGCGATGATGTATTCCAGTCTCTTTAACCGTGTGAATTTTACACTGTATTATATGAGAACATCGGGTTTCGAGCCAAAATGCCAAGAAAGACATCAAAGAGACAAGAGTGCGTGTGTTTGGCATTTACAACTAAAGACGACGTCGAACGATAGCTTCCAGAGATGGTAAAACAATATTAGTACTAAGTCGCTCAAGTATTGTTTGAATATCCCGCCGAGACCGGTATGACAAACGCATGTAGCTTACAATCTCGCAAATCTAGAATCCCCGAAACACGAGACGGATATATACTCGCGTCGCTTTAAAATTGTCTCCAAAAATTCCAAGCTCTTGAACAATGCTTCACTGGGATAGTTGTATATCTCAGATATGTTTCCAGTAGTGTTTTCGTGGTTTAAGCGCCTGGTGGTCAATAGCTGAACACGGAAATGATCTCGCTCGGCACTCACTAGACGTGTGGAGGTCTAATTTCGACAGTAAATTCCCCACAATTCTCGTTATAATTATATACTTTATAATGGCGTCATCACATCGTGTATTGACTTCAGTTCGCGAGCTTTCCTTGCCAGTCTAAGTCAATCTTCATTACATCTTGAGGAGAGCCAACGGGTGATTCTCGTTTTAAAACAATGTAGGGACATAATTACAAGTTATGATGTGTTTATGATGCCGATATTTGAATTTTTTCACTTAACGGAATAATTTATTGTATATATGGACAATCTGGAGGCGATCGGATCTTGTACTACTCTCGCTCATGCAGACAGCCAGTCTGGTTATATCGGAGACAAGACCATTGTAACTAGTAAAACTAGCCCCAAACTTACTAAAAATACCGCGGAAAAGTGAAATCAAAACAATAGAACAGAAAATATGAGTAAGAACCGATGTGGGAGTCGGCAATTGTTTGATATAGTAGCGATTACAATGTGGTATTTCTACCATACATGACCTGACGGCCCTCGCGCTTCGGGAGTCTAACTCGATAAGTGACATCTTATGTTGTTTTGGAGGATTTTCCACTACTCATCCACAGCTCTACAGGGTATGTACACAAACTTGTGGTTTGTAGTTGGCGTATATCATTTCCTAGCCTGTTTACTTTATTAACACCTATCGTGGTCCTAATGCAGTCTGCCGGTTGATGATGATCGTTTTTGGCCCTCTCAAAGAACTGGTAGCTTTATGCGGCGGAGCCACAGAGAACACCATCGAATGTACAGGTTCGCTGTGCGACATCTGTAAGACGTCCGTCCCGGCTTTGAGGCCAGGCACCGTCGCCGTGTCGAGAACCCCCACATCCTGACTTGATCTCGATGGCTGTAAAGTGTTCAACAACCCAAAACCATCAACTTTTCAGAGTAGAGATGAACGTATAACTACCAAATGTCACTTTCCGGCACTGGATTGCTTTTCAAGGGGACAAAGTTCGATACACAAACGTGGCTTGGATTTTGTTTTACACTTGCATACTTTTCTTAGCTGGCGATCTAAGCCTTTGACGGGAACAGGACTGAAAGGACCGTTTAATGAGCTTCTTGGTCAGGGGTTTGATCATAAGCGTTTATGACTGATCAAACATAAATAAACAAGTTAACAATTTTAGATACTAAAAACTGAAAAGGGTTTCCGAGTGACTGAGTAACAAACAGGATATGTTATAGCTCGCTTTTATTTCTTCGAAACTTTCGTTAAATACAATAAACTGATTGATTCATATCCTTTTTTGTGTCTCACGCAGAATTAAATTGTGAAAGCTCATTTATTTTATGAATGCTTTCGTTTCTCGTACGAATGAATGAACGGACATCTTGTGATCATTTCCGTGTGATAAATACCCATTTTACGTAACTCTTCCTGCAAGACTGTCCCAGGATTCCCTTTGCTATGGAAGACGGATGCGACCACTTGCTTTTTCGCCTTTTTCTTCCTGGTATTTCTGTCAACCAAACAATGTCGAAAAGGCGAAAACGCGGAGTTGAGATACGAAAACAAGAAAAGGTGAGGATGAGTTTCGAAAACGCGAAAGTGCGAAAAAGCGAAGTTGAAATACGAAAATACTAGTAGTCGAAAAAGGCGATGTTGAGTTACGAAATCGCGAAAGTGCGACTAAAGTGGTCAAATTTTTTCGCCTTTTCGCAAAAATGGAGTGTCAAAAAGTCGAAGAGACGAAGTCCAGATACGAAAACCCGAAAGTGCGATGCGAAAAGTCGCATCACACTTTCATGTTTTCGCGTCGAACTTTCACCTTTTCGCATCTCAACTTCTCGTTTTCGTATCTCAACTTCGCTTTTTCGACTTCGCGGTTTCGCCATTTCGTATTTTCGCATCGCGTTTTCGTAGGTCAGCTTCACCTTTATCGACTTTTGTTTTACAGAAATACTAGGTAGAAAAGGCGTAAACGCGATTAGCCGCATCCGTCATCCATACTTTTTCTGTCCGAATTTTCTTTAGGAATTTTGTATGTGTCTCACACGAATCTATACGTAGTGTTGGTGTTCCGCTGGCTTACAAAGGAGCTGGCACTGCCATCGTCGGCCAGATCACTTGTCGTTTCGGATATATGACACGCGGAAATGTCCATTTTGAAATTTCAATTGAACCGGAAGTCCGAGATGACGTGAGATCGAGGCTGAATGAGAATGGCTGATGAATTCAGGATTATTATTTTTGCCTTCATGAACAGAACATACTATGGGCAAAAACACCGCAAGCAAGACTACAGATCTTCCTATATACTCATTTTTTTTCAATTGTTCCAACATCTGTATATACATGTAACCTTCTGTCCTATCCTAAATAGTAGTCTACCCAACATTATTAGCCTTCCTGATAGAATTTTCGCCTAATTCTTATACGGATGTTTTGTGCGAAATAATTTGCCAAGGGACTTTTATCGCGGCCTCCGTATCTCCTAATTTTAATCCACCGGCAGAACAAATGTACCGTCCCTGTTTTGGGCAAGATACACCTACTTCTTCATACCCCCTTCATACCCCCTTCATACCCTTCATACCCCCTTCATACCCCCTTCCTCTCCTTCACAATGTCTTGCTGATATCACTTGACACTTTTAAAGGCTCTCACTGTCCCGACGTATCAGGCGAGAACAACACCACAACATCTTGCTATTATCAGTAGAAACTGTTGAAGGCTCTCACTGTCCCGACGTATCAGGCGAGAACAACACCACAACATCTTGCTATTATCAGTTGAAACTGTTGAAGGCTATCACTGTCCCGACGTATCAGGCGAGAACAACACCACAACATCTTGCTATTATCAGTAGAAACTGTTGAAGGCTCTCACTGTCCCGACGTATCAGGCGAGAACAACACCACAACATCTTGCTATTATCAGTAGAAACTGTTGAAGGCTCTCACTGTCCCGACGTATCAGGCGAGAACAACACCACAACATCTTGCTATTATCAGTAGAAACTGTTGAAGGCTATCACTGTCCCCACGTATCAGGCGAGAACAACACCACAACATCTTGCTATTATCAGTAGAAACTGTTGAAGGCTCTCACTCTCCCGACGTATCAGGCGAGAACAACACCACAACATCTTGCTATTATCAGTAGAAACTGTTGAAGGCTATCACTGTCCCGACGTATCAGGCGTGAACAACACCACAACATCTTGCTATTATCAGTAGAAACTGTTGAAGGCGTTCACTCTCCCGAAGGAAAAGGCTAGAAGATCATGACGTGGTATTGCTAATATCATTAGAAAGTGTTGAGGGCTCTCACTGTCCTGGAGGATCTGACGAGAGCATCACCACGAGGTCTTGCTAATATCATTTGAAACTTTTGAAGCCTCTCTCTGCCCTGAAGGATCAGACGAGAGGATCATCTCGAGGTCTTGCTAACATTGGAAACTGTTGAAGGAACTCTCTTTGTTTGGAGGCTCAAACGAAAAGATCATCACGTGACCTTACTAGTATCATTGATCATCTGACCTGAAGACTCTCTGTCCTTAACCGAATATCGTACACAGGTCTGAATATAAAACTGGCGAGATGTCTTATAGATCCATGTATTTAGTAACAGTGTATTAAAGGGCTTCTCTGCCCTGAAGGTTCAAACGAGAGGATCATTGCCAGGTTTTAATACAAGACAGACGCTCTAACCGACACGGACACATCGTATCCCACATAAATGAGAGGTTCTATCACCGTTGTGAAAGACTCATCGCCCCATCCCCCTTATTTTCTATCCCCTTACCATGTAAAAGTTTGGGGATAGAAGTCGACTCAGGGTGTCTGGGTTAATGTATGGAGGCATGCGTGGTTTGGATTAGGGTAGACATATAATCTACAGGGTAATCGGTAACGGTTGGACCTCTACTGCACGACATACTGTACAGGATAACTGGTAACGGATGGACCTCTGCCGTACGACATAATGTACGGGATAATCGGTAACGGTTGGACCTCTACCGTACGACATAATGTACGGGATAATCGGTAACGGTTGGACCTCTAGCGTACGACATAATATACAGGATAATCGGTAACGGTTGGATCTCTATCGTACGACATAATGTACGGGATAATCGGTAACGGTTGGACCTCTGCCGTACGACATAATGTACGGGATAATCGGTAACGGTTGTACCTCTACCGTACGACATAATCTACAGGGTAATCGGTAACGGCTGGACCTCTACCGTACGACATAATGTACGGGATAATCGGTAACGGTTGGACCTCTGCCGTACGACATAATGTACGGGATAATCGGTAACGGTTGTACCTCTACCGTACGACATAATCTACAGGGTAATCGGTAACGGTTGGACCTCTACCGTACGACATAATGTACGGGATAATCGGTAACGGTTGGACCTCTGCCGTACGACATAATGTACGGGATAATCGGTAACGATTGGACCTCTGCCGTACGACATAATGTACGGGATAATCGGTAACGGTTGGACCTCTGCCGTACGATATAATGTACGGGATAATCGGTAACGGTTGGACCTCTGCCGTACGACATAATTTACGGGATAATCGGTAACGGTTGCACCTCTGCCGTACGACATAATGTATGGGATAATCGGTAACGGTTGGACCTCTGCCGAGGTCGAGACTCGAGAAAAAGAAAATCAACCCAACCGAGACGCCAGGCGAGTTTGAGATATATTTTCCTTCTCGAGAAGGGGACTTTTCATCCCTTGATTAAGTTAATATGGGATTCCTTTTCTCATATAAATTAAACCCTTAATTTAGTCAATATTTAAGTTAAAATATCAGCGGCACTCTGAAAAAAGGAGTGAGTGAATAGGGTTTAACGTCGCTTTTAACATTTTCCCAGCTATAACATGACGGGGAAGGGAAGGGAAGGGAGGGGGTGGGGCGGTGGTAATTACTTGTAACAGAGCAGATCTAATGCTGCCATTTCATAGTGGTGTTCTACTGAAATATCATGCCGACTCAGTCACATTGTAAAGACACCGAGCGAACCAGCTCTATCCTCTTAATGCTGAGCGTAAACTAGGAAGCAACAAGTTTCATTTTTCAAGTTTTTGGTATGACCCGGCTTGGGATTGAACCCAGTACCTACCGCTTACGAGGCCGACGCTCTAACCATTAGGCCATCGCAGTGCGGTCACTCTGAGAGAAACATTGCTGGAGCGCAACATGTCTGGAGCTTGTTTCGAGTGTCGTGATTGGTCAGCCTGGTTTGCTCGCGCCTATCTCATATACATATGTGCGATGATGTATTCCGTGTGAATTTTACACTGTATTATATGAGAACATCGGGTTTCGAGCCAAAATGCCAAGAAAGACATCAAAGAGACAAGAGTGCGTGTGTTTGGCATTTACAACTAAAGACGACGTCGAACGATAGCTTCCAGAGATGGTAAAACAATATTAGTACTAAGTCGCTCAAGTATTGTTTGAATATCCCGCCGAGACCGGTATGACAAACGCATGCAGCTTACAATCTCGCAAATCTAGAATCCCCGAAACACGAGACGGATATATACTCGCGTCGCTTTAAAATTGTCTCCAAAAATTCCAAGCTCTTGAACAATGCTTCACTGGGATAGTTGTATATCTCAGATATGTTTCCAGTAGTGTTTTCGTGGTTTAAGCGCCTGGTGGTCAATAGCTGAACACGGAAATGATCTCGCTCGGCACTCACTAGACGTGTGGAGGTCTAATTTCGACAGTAAATTCCCCACAATTCTCGTTATAATTATATACTTTATAATGGCGTCATCACATCGTGTATTGACTTCAGTTCGCGAGCTTTCCTTGCCAGTCTAAGTCAATCTTCATTACATCTTAAGGAGAACCAACGGGTGATTCTCGTTTTAAAACAATGTAGGGACATAATTACAAGTTATGATGTGTTTATGATGCCGATATTTGAATTTTTTCACTTAACGGAATAATTTATTGTATATATGGACAATCTGGAGGCGATCGGATCTTGTACTACTCTCGCTCATGCAGACAGCCAGTCTGGTTATATCGGAGACAAGACCATTGTAACTAGTAAAACTAGCCCCAAACTTACTAAAAATACCGCGGAAAAGTGAAATCAAAACAATAGAACAGAAAATATGAGTAAGAACCGATGTGGGAGTCGGCAATTGTTTGATATAGTAGCGATTACAATGTGGTATTTCTACCATACATGACCTGACGGCCCTAGCGCTTCGGGAGTCTAACTCGATAAGTGACATCTTATGTTGTTTTGGAGGATTTTCCACTACTCATCCACAGCTCTACAGGGTATGTACACAAACTTGTGGTTTGTAGTTGGCGTATATCATTTCCTAGCCTGTTTACTTTATTAACACCTATCGTGGTCCTAATGCAGTCTGCCGGTTGATGATGATCGTTTTTGGCCCTCTCAAAGAACTGGTAGCTTTATGCGGTGGAGCCACAGAGAACGCCATCGAATGTACAGGTTAGCTGTGCGACATCTGTAAGACGTCCGTCCCGGCTTTGAGGCCAGGCATCGTCGCCGTGTCGAGAACCCCCACATCCTGACTTGATCTCGATGGCTGTAAAGTGTTCAACAACCCAAAACCATCAAATTTTCAGAGTAGAGATGGACGTATAACTACCAAATGTCACTTTCCGGCACTGGATTGCTTTTCAAGGGGACAAAGTTCGATACACAAACGTGGCTTGGATTTTGTTTTACTCTTGCATACTTTTCTTAGCTGGCGATCTAAGTCTTTGACGGGAACAGGGCAAAAAGGACCGTTTAATGAGCCTCTTGGTCAGGGGTTTGGTCATATGCGTTTATAATTGTTCAAACACATAAATAGACAAGTTAAGAATTTTATATACTAAAAACTAGAAAGTGTTTCCGAGTGACTGAGTAACAAACAGGATATGTTATAGCTCGCTTTTCTTTCTTCGAAACTTTCGTTAAATACAATAAACTGATTGATCCATATCCTTTTTTGTGTCTCACGCGGAATTAAATTGTGAAAGCTCATTTATTTTATGAATGCTTTTGTTTCTCGTACGAATGAATGAACGGACATCTTGTGATCATTTCCGTGTGATAAATACCCATTTACGTAACTCTTCCTGCGACCATTTAGTTTTTTCGCCTTTTTCTTCCTGGTATTTCTGTCAAACAAAAAAGGCGAAAACGCGGAGTTGAGATACGAAAACAAGAAAAGGTGAAGATGAGTTTCGAAAACGCGAAAGCGCGAAAAAGTGAAGTTGAAATACGAAAATACTAGTAGTCGAAAAGGCGATGTTGAGTTACGAAATCGCGAAAGTGCGACTAAAGTGGTCAAATCTCGCTTTTTCGCCTTTAAGCAAAAATGGAGGGTGAAAAAGTCGAAGAGGCGAAGTCCAGATACGAAAACCCGAAAGTGCGATGCGAAAAGTCGCATCACACGTTCATGTTTTCGCGTCGAACTTTCACCTTTTCGCATCTCAACTTCTCGTTTTCGTATCTCAACTTCTCGTTTTCGTATCTCAACTTCGCTTTTTCGACTTCGTAGTTTCGTCATTTCGTATTTTTCGTAAGTCAGCTTCGCCTTATCGAATTTTCCACTTTTTAGTTTTACAAAAATATTAGGTAGAAAAGGCGTAAACGCGATTAGCCGCATCCGTCATCCATACTTTTCTGTCTGACAATTTTCTTTAGGATTTTAGTACGTGTTTCACACGAATCTATACGCAGTGTTGGTGTTCCGCTGGCTTACAAAGGAGCTGGCACTGCCATCGTCGGCCAGATCACTTGTCGGTCCGGATATATGACACACGGAAATGTCCAATTTGAAATTTCAATTGAACCGGAAGTCCGAGATGACGTGAGATCGAGGCTGAATGAGAATGACTGATGAATTCAGGATTATTATTTTTGCCTCCATGAACAGATCATATTATGGGCAAAACACCGCAAGCAAGACTACAGATCTTCCTACATACCCATTTTTCAATTGTTCCAACATCTCTATACATGTAGCCTTCTGTCCTGTCCTAAATAGTAGCCTAACCATTAAACATTATCTCTAGCATTCCTGATAGAATTTTCGCCTAATTCTTATACGGATGTTTTGTGCGAAATAATTTGCCGAGGGACTTTTATCGCGGCCTCGGTATCTCCTAATTTTAATCCACTGTCAGAACAAATGTACCGTCCCATAAATTTGTGTACAGTGCAAATTCAGATACCGGTACAATGTCTCAGTAAGGACCCCCCGCAGAGATGGATATCGGAGAAGCCGGTGAAAGGAAGGGGTGGGGGGATGGGGGGATGGAGGTGATCGATATGAGAGAAACGCAGGGGAGTAAGTGACCTAACCTGGACCCCACCTTGAGATGATTTCCTAATAATTGCCGTGAGAAAGAAAATAGAAGCAAATGTCAAATGAACAAGTGTACACAACCGTTCCTTCTTATCTCGCTGTTCCAGACGAAAAGTTCTCCGTTATCGCGTAATTCCGGGAAACGACCAGCCTCGTGGGGGTCTGAGCCACGTTAACGTTGTCTTCGCAGCATTTCAGTTAACTTCAACGAGTTCGGGTATCAATGATTCACCTATACCTACCCCTGTACACTTACATGTTATTGTTCATCTCGGATTTGGTTCAAGTTGCTGGCCAACGCGGAGAGGATGACTATTTTGTTTTGCCGATCTCTTAAAAATAATCAGTTAAACCATACACGAAATGTTTATAGCCTTATACCCTGATTAAAAGTATGCTTGAACCCTCAGAAACAGTTTCCAATTTTCTGGCCGAAACGGTATTGTCGTCGTCAGTGTCGTCCGACTGTCTGTCCATCACCATCATCGATATCTCTTGAAGAAATTATAGTCAGGCTTTCCAAATTTATACCACATATGAAGCTGGTCATGGATCAGAAGTCAATTGAAAATGACCGACCTTGACCTATATTTTCGAGGTCAAATTACACTTTAATTATATATTTGATGTTATTAGTCAACCTCAGTAAACTCCGACTGTCTGTCCATCACCATCAGCGATATCTCTTGAAGAAATTATAGTCACGCTTTCCAAATTTATACCACATAGGAAGCTGGTCATGGTTCAGGAGTCTATTGAAAATGACCGACTTTGACCTATATTTTCGAGATCAAATTACACTTTAATAATAGATTTTATGCAAGTTATTAGTCAATCTCAGTAAACTCAAATTAATATCACGTAATCTTATATCTGACTTCAGCGCTATATAAATCCCGTGCGAATTTCAAACTACATTTGTTAGCCAATCATGTGGCTAGATTGGTGAAACAATTTCAAAGTCACGCCTGGAGGTCACCCAAGTAAGTCAAATTTTCATCAAAAGTAGGTCAGCTCAGAACTTGCTGGTAGCAGTCCCCTAATGCATGCTCATGTCAAAACTCAAGGTTCTAATGTCAACGGTTCTTATTTTGTCGTCCAAAGGATTCGGATGAACTCACTCATTACCGGACACTTTGCAAATGAGAGCTTACTTCGTAGGAATTTAAACCACACATGCCTCTCTATCCCAATATTCGAGGGGTTTGGACTATTTTTTCCTTTATATCCATATTTGAAAAATCATCCTAAATGAGAACCAAAATACAACCGAAGATTAAAATATTCATAATCTTATTATAGCGTTAGACAATGTTTCCTTGTAGTTCAGAAAATATAGTTCAGTTCTAATGGGACGTGTTGTGTATCCGGACATATATCCCTTGGTCGGAAGTTATGCATATATGGGTCGCGATTTATGATATTAACAGCAGACATGAGTTAATACTTGAATGTCAGATGACGTATGCGGATGCTGTATGCTAGTAATGAGTATGATGAGTGATTCTACTGAGAGGAAGAGGAGGGGGGGAGGGGGGCCTATCCGTGTTTTTAGATCTCAGAATCAAAACTTTTGTCCGAAATGTTCAGTGTGGAAATTACGGTACTCACACCTCTTCACTGCCTCTTAAGGCCTGGTAAACACGAGCCAGTTTTCCTTGACAAGTGGGGCCAAAGTTGTGGAAGACTGTTACGGCCATTCGCTATATCCTGCTCTGGTACGGTCATCGTCTATGATACAAGCTGGTATGCAACCTAAAGGCCACTACAAACTTCCATAAATTTAGTTTCACTGGTCAAGGAAACTGGCTTGTGTTTGCCAGGCCTTAACGTGGGTCATGTCAGCTTTCATAACAACGTGCAAGCTGCTCGGATATCGACATGTGTGTTGGCTAACGAAATCTTGATATAAAACAACTCCGGGAACTGGCGGACAAATGAACAATACCAGTACGTTTCGTTATTTGTGTTTCTGATTTCAGTATTATTCAGAAGGCCTTATTTTAATGTTCCATGCCACCTATATAACAACTCGCAACTGCTACAATTGTGTCATCAGCAGTTGTCAGTTCGCCAGCTAATGTGACAACTGTGGCGCTGGCGTTCACCGCTATTGTCGCCGTTGCGACATTGTGTCATTAGTATAGTTGCTGCACAATTATATATGCACAATTGACCATCTAGAGGTTGGTCTAACTTGAAATTACTGGTGTGAGAAACCGGAAATTCCCAAGTTTTAAATTCAAGCATTTATCATAGCCCTATACCTTGAATTACGACTCATCGGAAAGTTAGCAGCAATTTATACTAAACAGTTCAAGTAAATTCAAACAGATTTACAGTCATTCACGTCAGAGTTTTGCTCAGCTGCCAATATATGATATATCCTTTTCATTCATGCTATACTATTTCATAGTTCACTAAATCACTTGAACATGTTAACCTATATAGAAGGTAATGTGTCAAATCTGGCTTCCTGACAAGATGTGGTTGATTTGTATATTTTAATTTTCCGATGACTTTCCGGAAACTTTGTTCGTGAGCATTCGCATCATCTAGAGAATATTCGCCAAACACAATTCTCAGTAAGTTCGCGTTATTTCCTAAGATCGTTCAGGGTTTTGTCTGAACAGCCACATTAGTCAGCCTCGAAAATAGCAAAGTCTGAGGTACAATTAAGGGGGATTTATACCCGAAAATCTGATTAATCAAAATTTTCCACCCCTTGTTAGTCTTTTGACGATTTCTTCCCAATGGCTTGAAGTATTGTCAGGGAAATCCACCCATTTGTCAATCTCGAGATGCGGAAGATATTGAAAGAATGAAACAAAAAAAGAAATTTCATATTTACATTTATTTTTTATATAATTTTAGTCAATTGGAATGTAAGTCGGGCTTACCCAGTTAAGTTCAAGAACCACGATTCAACGTCAAACGATAGTATACTGAAGCAGTATTTTCCCCCATGTAGTACATGATTAGTACATGATTAGTACATGATTAGTACATGATTAGTACATGTACATGATTAGTACATGATTAGTACATGATTAGTACATGATTAGTACATGTACATGATTAGTACATGATTAGTACATGATTAGTACATGATTAGTACCTGCAGGTGAATATATCAACCAAATCATTCTCAATATTAATTTTTCTTTTCATATTCCTTGATATTTCAGGTGGATTTCACTTTATATTGGCCTAATATCACTTCGGTTGTATTGTTTGGCACTTATCGATCAATTTGAGTGTGTCGTTTTCAACCTTGTTTCATTCATATCACGACGGTGCCTACATGTGCCAGAACACGAGAGTGCTCACAGTTCCTATTACCCAGGACACCGATCAGCTCAGCACCCGGTCACCGAACGAGCTTAACGTTGCTTAATTTCGGTGATCTGACGAGAACCGATAGGGCCAAGGCTATAAGCCGTACCTCGATCAACTTGACGCTGAATTTGGGGTTCTTATATACTTAACGGGTTTAAGCCCGATTGACATTCCCATTGCCTTACATTAAGTACAAAATAAATATAATATATAACTTTTTTTCATTTTTCTTCTTTCAAATTCTACCTCGTTTCGACACTGAGAGGTGAGTGAAATGTCATGACCATACTCCAAGCCAATGGGAGAAATCGTCAAAAGGGATGTGATCTTTTGATTAATCGGATTTTCGGGTATAAATCTACTCAAGAAGTAAAAAATATATGAAGAAAATGTCTTGCAGATACCAGAGATGGAACATTGATAGATAATTTCCATAAATAACAATTTTAAATTCTACTGATCATCCAAAATATCTTGGCCGAAACTTGAAATTTATTTTTGATATACTGTTTGTTCTCTTGAAAATGTATGCTCCCTGGTCTAACATATTTACACTACACTTGTACAGGTACATGTATAACTTCTCATAGAGACCAGATCCACGCAAAACATTCCCAGGTCTAGAACAGATAACACTGTGGATTGAGACATTGCTATTCCAGACACATTAGAGCCATTCTCACACAGATGGGTTTCATGTAAGTACATTGTATGACTCTTGGTTATGGGTCTATATTGGTTGGCTCTTTCATGCATGGTCTTACATGACAGGTCATTGTGCTGTGGGGATAATATGGTTTATCCAGACTTCTTATTGTACTTGTACAAATCTACGGAGATAATTGCACGAAGGAAGAGCTGACAGGGCCATACAGCAAAGTTCTGAAGCTATTGTATGGAAGTGTCATAGTGTGTGGAAACAGAAAAATATACCAGAATATCACCCCCACACAGTTAGTAATAGGATCCATTATATCACACACTACGGCAGTTCCATACGCATGGACTATGTTCATGCGAAACACAAACAGAAATCAATTACATAAACTCGCCAGCAGTGAAGCCAGTGTAGGTTATTGATGAACAGATTTTCGAAGATGTTTTGTTAATGAATAATGAGGTTATTTCAGTGATATAAGAAGTTTGTATTGGCGGAGTAATCTCTACGCTGAGGGAGTGTTAACGATAATTTCAATTGCGGGCAGTGCTTCTAAGCTAGACCGTATAGTCGTTCAGCTGATATGCGCTGTTGGGAGTTTGCTACGGAATAACTAGGTTCGGTGGTTGGAGGATGTCCAAATATATGGTGTCTTTGAACCTCTTGTTTTGGATAAAGACGTACCGGTATGGTGTTATGTATAGAGACCGCAAATTTCAACATTCCACCCATAAAAATATTGTACGACTCACAGTTTAGAAAAATGGTAATGGCCCATCGTCATTTATCGGCGACGAGGCCTCATCATCGCCATTTATTTGCGATGGAGCAAATAAATGACGACGAACAATGAGTGTACAATTCAGGTCATCGTCAATAAATGGCGATGACCATCACCAAAAAATGGTGGTGATGGAATATGGTGATTGTCCTAATTGATCACCATTTATTGGTGATGCTGTCGTCACCCTTTTTTATTTTCACCATTGTTTTGACTGTGCTTGACATGTCACTATACTATACAGTCCTCACAGCCAGAAAAAAAATGTGATGGCCAATCATCTTTTCATGGTGATCAGACCTGGCCATCACCTTTAAAAGTTTATGAGTTAAAGCCATCACCTTTAAATGGTGACGGCCATAACCTTTTTTATGATTTTGATGGCCTAAATTTTCAATAATTGCTCATCACGCTTCAGAGGTGATGGCCATCATTTTCAAAGGTCATCATAAAAAAAGGTGATGGCTCTAACTCATCACCTTTTCGGGGTGATAGTTATCACCCTTTTTTGCTGGCTGTGCTGACACACTGCTGTGTATGTGTTGTTTGTCACACGCGTGCAGGAAGTATCCTCCTGCAGTTCGCACCTAAAACCACACTAACTCTCCGTTAAATATTTGTAATTACGGCAATTGATATAAATATATATAAAATCCTGAAGCAAACGGATACGGATCCCACCAGACCAGCAGTCGAGGACTTCTGTAATTGGCGCACGCTTGTGGCTATACTGATCTATACTGCGGTATATACAAATATTGCTAGAATTTTGCGGTATGTTTATTTTTAACACTAGTGAGATATTCCGGGGAATCCCCGTTCAATTTATACTGTGGCCGATCTGCGTTTTCGGGGGTTTTGTTTGGGGATTCGCTTATTTTCTACAAAAAAAAAAAGTTCTGGTTTATCACAGAATTTCTTCAAATTTCTCGCATACCTAGTAACGTCGTCACAATTTCTGCATTTTTTTTTCATCAAAAAGCAAACTAAATTCTTGGAAACGTTTACACTGCTATGGAAACGTTTACACCACGGAGAAACCTTTTCACCTAGTTTCCATCGAGGGAAAAACCTAATTTTTACCGCGGTGTGAACGTTTTCAAGAATTCTGTTGAAAAACGGATGGAGAAAACCAGAAAATGTATTAGAAAATGCGAAAAAACTATTTTAAAAAAATCGATATTGAAAATTATCGCAAATTTCATCTTTCGCAACATCTACCTGAATTCAAATGCCAGAACTCATTGCATGGGCGTATACAAGTGTAATTGGTGGGAGGGGGCGGGCGGGGGGGTTATCGTCGGTCGTTGACACATCAGAGGGGGCGGGGGGTGGGGGGGTACATGGGACAAAATTGTTAAATTTCTCGGCCCCCATAATGGTCATTTCGATGAATTTCACATACTTGGTTGACTGAATATTATAAATTTCGTTGAAATAATCGGCACTTGCCATTTTCCCCCCATTTTTCTTGTGTAATTTCATACATCAACGACCCCCGCCTCCTCTCTCTCTCTCTCTTTCTCTCTCTCTACGGAGCCAGTCTGCTTCGTTCTGTGTTTATGTCAAACTTACACACATTGAGCAACGTTGCTGCCAAATTCCGTTGAAATGGACGGTTCCATTGTTATTAATTTTAAGTATATGTACCGGTTTCACACCGACAACAACCACCCTATATAATACCCCCCCCGCACTCCCAGGGGCAACTCCGGATAATAACTACTGACAACTGTAAACATCCGTTCCCAGAACCAACATTCGAGAATAGGTGTTCTGGATCAACATGGCGCCGCAGGGACAGCGCCCTGTTATAACCGGTCTCACTCAAAACACCAGAGTCAAGGGGGGGGGGGGGGCGGGAACAAACAAACAACCGGTTGCAGCGTGCGATCACGCGCGTAGGTTGATCCAGTTTGCGGTGTTCGATCACGCGTACCGGTTTACCCGGTTTGCGGTGTTCGAGGGCGCGCGTCGGTTGACCCGGTTTGCCGTGTTCGAGTGCACGTGATGTCGGATCTACTTATAACCTGGAGCAGCGGAACGCGTAGGATGACGCCGCGGTGTTCTATGTCAGTTATATCGAGGAAGGCGAATTAGCCCGGGGACATCGGTACGTTCGACGTCGATCGACGACAGAAATAGATCGATTAAAGATAGAACGTAGTAGCCCGAGGACAGCTGTGGCGGTGTTCAACCCTTTGGTCCTTACTAAGGTGAGATGGCTATTGAAGGTTCCCCACTTCCCCGAAAACTTCATTAAAATATATTAGGTGAATAGGCAGATCTATAATTGTACACGTAAAGCCAAGAAATTTTGTACTTAACAAAACAATAATTTAGGTCAATTTTTTCTCTCACAAATTCATTAAAATCTCCAAATCTCTAGAACGGAAGGGCCACGGAGATGAGACGCGTCATAGTGACATCATAATATGAATTAAACAGATTCTGGAAAAGTCTCTATATCTCTAGAACGCGAGGGGTCATAGCGGCGTAACTTGGACAGTCCCCAAGGACGCGCATAACTTGCTGTCGTGATTTCGTCATAGTTACGTCAAAATATAAATTACATAGATTTTTCAACGTTTTCATTTCTGTAAAAAATGAGGGGTTGCAAGAGGATCATGGGTAAATGGGTAAATTCAAAATGGCGGCCATGTGGTATCTCAGAAAGTTGTGTTTTCAGCCTCTTGCCCATTTCCATTTTTTGCCCCCTTTTACAACACCCATCAAATCATCCAGGACGACGACGTTGGTTTGTGTCCGATCGAAGTACTTCGTCTGGTCGCTGTCATAAGGATGATCCCGGGAATGAAGCTCACGTTTTTCAGTCTTGTATTTTCATAGGCTCTCTGTCATTGACTATAGCACCAAAAAAAGAAGACGGATCTGTGTTAGCTTCCACCAAAAATTTCATAACCCACGACGTTTTTCACATCCTGTCCGGCCGCTCACCGTCATCGAATAGGGATGATCTAATACACTTGTCTGAGATGTTCTTCGTGCATACGTTGAACGGGTACGTTATCTGGACTTGAGTGGTTTGACGTTCGCTAAGTGATTTTTATGTATGGAAAGCATATGTCTACGTAGATTACACGGTCTGGACAATAACTACGAACCGACATTCGCCGTATAATGAAGGCTCACCGCTGTATGTCGTATTTACAGGGTGGAGAATCAATTAACCACCTCGGTGTGGTATATTCCAGCTACGGGTGGATGTTCCATCCACGTGTGGTGATTCTTCCATCTTGGAGAACAAAATGGCGGCGAACAGCGGCGAAATCGCTGCTGTATCAAAGACCATGGGAGATATGCCGGGCCAAAACCAGTGAGTACCTTTGTAACCTATCCTATTAGGTGGCCAATTTAATGACCAATCGTCTGGTGTACGCCGATCTGTGTGCCATCGCTCCCTGGTGGATGTTTCGCCAACACAAATGTACTACCTGAGGGTAAAATTCGCTATCAGCCAAGTAAATGGACGTACAGCTGATCAAATTCGAGTTTGATAAACAATAAGTGTTTTTACCACGTAGATCTCTAGTGTACTCGGTTCGACCGCGATTATAACCTCAAGTTCCACAATTAACGCAGTTACTATGACATTGAACGGCAAAAAATATTGACATTCCATCCCGGTGTGTGGATATTCCATCCCCGTGTGTTCTGGTGATGGCCATCACCATTTAAAGACTCATCACCTTTTAAAGGTGATGCTCAGGTCCGATCACTATTAAAGGGTGATGGGACATCAACTTTTTTTTCTGGCTGTATGGCGAACGCGCTGTGTTATTATTCAGCGACACAGACACCACCCTGGTTCAGAGTTTCCGATCAGACAGGTGGACCAGTACCGCGTAAGAGGTTGAGTAGGTTAGGTTAGATGATATGGATACAAATTAAAGATATATCACGGGAAGCAAATATTTATTACCAGTGGTTTTGCGTCGTTGAAAAGAGAGAGGATGTGTAGGATGGTGTGGGAAAACGGGTTGCTATGCATACCCTGTTCTTAGTATCGTTTTGTCAAATCTTTCTCTTGTCGTACCGTAGGGCTGATAAATGTATCACACGATTATTTTGGAGAATACATGGGCAATTCGAGTCACATCAGCTATATGTTGACCAGTGGCCATTTTACTACCATGAAGTGCTCAGTCAAACCAAACCAAACCCACCAGTACAGATGGCAACCCCGTATACCGTAAAAAGGTACTACACGAGGTATGGAGGACGCAGTTAGGAATGTCCTATAGATTGGCTTAGGATGTCCTCTAGAATAGCTTAAGGAGAGAAAGGAGCAATATGTGACGAAGGGATATAGAGAAGAAGAAGAAGAAGAAGAAGAAGCAATGGATATGGCAGAGGAGGACCATGACAGAGAAATTTCAAACTGATGTTATCAATACGCTGTGGAACTTACTCTCTCGAAGAAAATTACCTATTGAATGATATAAACACAACCTGTGGAAGGCACAAGAAAACACAAGGTATGGAGTTTCACGAAGCGTGAAGAATGAGCGTTCAACTAAGGGAAAGATTGTTCGATATGCTTAAGAGGAATGGAGAGGAGACAGAGACATAGATTTTAAATGGTTTTATTAATCAAGCTATATATAATACAAACATTGTTTTCGATATTGTAATAATAAAAGAGATGTATATAATACAAATATAGATACAATTTGTACTGAACATAAACATATATTATTAATATGAACAAGGTTGTAAAAATATATTGTTTACAATAAATGATATTGTATACAGATACGGCCGTAGTTTCTCTTTTAACTGAACTTAATATTATAGTGAATAATTAGGAATGCGACATTCGATTACGCGATGTAGGGTGATGTTGTCGATTGACACTATGTCGTAAAATGTCGCAAAATGAATCTGTTGAATTTATGGAGCAAGATGGAGCAAAGAGTATCGCTCTCGTATTCAGATATGTCATAAATTCATTTTGGAAAGCTGGATTACGGGTGTGGGGTAGAGCTTTCCATATTTCTACTGTCAACTTTGCGAGATGGAAAGCTCGAACACGCGAGAGATGTAGAGCTTCCCATCTTTCTATTTTCAATTTTGCGAGATGGAAAGCTTGAATACGGGAGCGATGTAGAGCTTTCCATCTTTCTAATTTCAATTTTGCGAGATGGAAAGCTCGAATACTGGAGGGATGTAGAGCTTTCTACTTTAAATTTTGCAAGATGGAAAACTGAATTGTCAAGTGTTACACGGACCCAACCTGACAGCCGAGCATTTCAGGTAATCCGGGAAAAACGATCCTCGGCATAATTAGTCAGACCCCCGAGTTAACCTGGACTTAAAAACAAAAGATCTTGCAGGTATCTTTTACGGCCGAGTACGTTTTACGGCTCCGTAGAACATATAGCTAATTTGACTCGAATCGAGTTAGGTGCAGGATTGGCTTTTTTTTTAGATACTTTTCAAATTTCCTATGCTTTAACATGGTGCTATATAGCATACTTGGCAATATTGTGCAGATATTTTTGCTAAACTTCGCAGTAGGCAGAAAAGTGGGTGACTTTAATAGCATCTATATTCAATATTTAGCACTTTTATAATCTAGTCTAATTAGAATATATTCGCATTAAAATATCTGTAACACCGTGTCGGAGAAAGGACAATATATTCAATATTTAGCACCTTTATAATATTATCTAATTAGAATAGATTCGCACATAAATATGTAGCTGACGTCTGAGGACAGACAATATATTGAATATTTAGCACTTTGATAATATCATCTAATTAGAAGAGATTCGCAGTTAAATATCTATCTGGCGTCCGAGAAAGACAATATATTCAATATTTAGCACCTTTATAATATTATCTAATTAGAAAAGATTCGCACTTACATATGTAGCTGGCGTCTGGGAAAAGATAATATATTCAATAGTTAGCACTTTTACAATCTATACTAAATAGAAGAGATTCGCAGTTAAATTTCCACAAGAGCCTTTTCGGAGAAATGACAATTATCAATATTTACCACTTTTAAAATCTAATCTAATTAGAAGAGATTCGCATTAAAATATCTGTAACACCGTGTCGGAGAAAGGACAATATATTCAATATTTAGCACCTTTATAATATCATCTAATTAGAATATATTCGCATTTAAATATGTAGGTGACGTTTGAGAACAGACAATATATTGAATATTTAGCACTTTGATAATATCATCTAATTAGAAGAGATTCGCAGTTAAGTATCTATCTGGCGTCTGGGAAAAGACATTATATTCAATATTTAGCACCTTTATAATATCATATAATTAGAAAAGATTCGCACTCAAATATGTAGCTGGCATCTGGGAAAAGACAATATATTCAATATTTAGCACTTTTATAATCTATACTAAATAGAAGAGATTCGCAGTTAATTATCCACAAGACCCTTTTCGGAGAAAAGACAATATATTCGATATTTAGCACTTTTATAATCTACTATAATTAGAAGAGATTCGCATCAAAATATCTGTAACACCGTGTCGGAGAAAGGACAATATATTCAATATTTAGCACCTTTATATTATCATCTAATTAGAATATATTCGCATTTAAATATGTAGGTGACGTTTGAGAGCAGACAATATATTGAATATTTAGCACTTTGATAATATCATCTAATTAGAGGAGATTCGCAGTTAAATATTTATCAGGCGTCTGGGAAAAGACTATATATTCAATATTTAGCACCTTTATAATATCATATAATTAGAAAAGATTCGCACTAACATATGTAGCTGGCGTCTGGGAAAGACAATATATTCAATATTTAGCACTTTGATAATATCATACAATTAGAAGAGATTCGCAGTTAAATATCCACAAGACCCTTTTCGGAGAAAAGGCAATAATTCAATATTTAGCACTTTTATAATCTAATATAATTAGAACAGATTCGCATCAAAATATCTGTAACACCGTGTCGGAGAAAGGACAATATATTCAATATTTAGCACCATTATAATATCATCTAATTAGAATATATTCGCATTTAAATATGTAGGTGACGTTTGAGAGCAGACAATATATTGAATATTTAGCACTTTGATAATATCATCTAATTAGAAGAGACTCGCAGTTAAGTATCTATCTGGCGTCTGGGAAAAGACAATATATTCAATATTTAGCACCTTTATAATATCATATAATTAGAAAAGATTCGCAGTTAAATATGTAGCTGACGTCTGGGAAAGACAATATATTCAATATTTAGCACTTTGATAATATCATATAATTAGAAAAGATTCGCAGTTAAATATGTAGCTGGCGTCTGGGAAAGACAATATATTCAATATTGAGCACTTTGATAATATCATATAATTAGAAGAGATTCGCAATTAAGTATCTAACTGGCGTCTGGGAAAAGACAATATATTCAATATTTAGCACCTTTATAATATCATATAATTAGAAAAGATTCGCACTTAAATATGTAGCTGGCGTCTGGGAAAGACAATATATTCAATATTTAGCACTTTTATAATCTATACTAAATAGAAGAGATTCGCAGTTAAATATCCACAAGATCTGAAAAGACAATATATTCAATATTTAGCACATTTATAATCTACTATAATTAGAAGAGATTCGCATTAAAATATCTGTAACACCGTGTCGGAGAAAGGACAATATATTCAATATTTAGCGCCTTTATAATATCATCTGATTAGAATATAATTTGATTGTTGCAATCAAGTACCAAAGGAAGATGTTGTTTTTGGCGTTTTGTTTCTTTCGAAATTACAATGAAAGGGACCGATTGTGTCCGAAACACCTTCGGTCATCGTTGAGTGATTGGTTTGCAGTGCCAGTAAGTCTGAATACATGTCAGCTGTCTGCATCAGTGAGGTTGCCTTTATATCGCCCGTTCTGTAGGCACCAATCAAGCATTTTGAGCCTATTTCTATGACCCCCGACGAAAGGATCATGGGCCAATTCAAGATGGCGGCCATGTCGGTCCCAGAAAAGTGATGTTTTTGTCATATTTCTTCAAAATTTCTGCTTTTCTGCGATGAAAAGTGGGTAAAAACTATTTTATTTCACATCACATTAATATTTACTAATTTATCATGCTGTTTCTGCGGGGAAATTGCATAAATAAAAAATTCTGAAAATCTGATCGAAAAATCGACCAAAAAATGTCGTTTTTGAAAATGACGTCATCAAGTCGGCCATCTTGGATTTTTTTACATTTTGTGGTAGAGCTTGACCCAAGGGTATAGTGTGGTAAGTTTCAGCCCCCTAGCTCAAGGGGTCAGAAAAATAATTAGGGGCGCCATTCCGCCCCCCCCCAGGCCACGACAGGTCCCCAAAAGCCCAGGCCAGATAGGGTTAAACAGTCTATATACCAGCACATGCGCGTTGTTTAACCAGGAAGAACGATAGAATAATCTGTTATTGTCTGAGTGGAGTTGCACAGACCACAAATGAAAATGTACTTGCGACTGTCTTAAAAATCCTTACATAACAGCGCATGCGCGTTGTTTAACCAGGAAGAACGATAGAATAATCCCTGTTATTGTACAGACCAGCAAATAAGGGGTAGGACTGCCTTAAACCTCCTTAATCACCAGTCCTTGCAATATTGAAAATATGTAGCATTTGTTCTAATTATACAATATATTTTCTTTAAGGAGAGGCAGTCGGACATTTTGGAGCTGCGATTTAGAAGAAATATTCAATATTAATCATGGCTGCAATTTAGAAGAAATATTCAATATTTAGCATTTGTGCTAATTATACAATATATTTTCTTTCGGGAGAGGCAGTCCGACAATTTGCGTTTGTGAGTTATCATAAAAATTGAATATTTCTTCTGGCTGCAATTTAGAAAACATATTCAATATTTAGCATTTGTGCTAATTATACAATATATTTCATTTGGGAACAGGCAAGTCCAAGTGCTAACATTATACAAGATATTTTCTTTAAGGAGAGGCAGTCGGACATTTTGGAGCTGCGATTTAGAAGAAATATTCAATATTTATCATGGCTGCAATTTAGAAGAAATATTCAATATTTAGCATTTGTGCTAATTATACAATATATTTTCTTTCGGGAGAGGCAGTCCGACAATTTGCGTTCAATATTAATCATGGCTGCAATTTAGAAGAAATATTCAATATTTAGCATTTGTGCTAATTATACAATATATTTTCTTTCGGGAGAGGCAGTCCGACAATTTGCGTTTGTGAGTTATCATAAAAATTGAATATTTCTTCTGGCTGCAATTTAGAAAACATATTCAATATTTAGCATTTGTGCTAATTATACAATATATTTCATTTGGGAACAGGCAAGTCCAAGTGCTAACATTATACAAGATATTTTCTTTAAGGAGAGGCAGTCGGACATTTTGGAGCTGCGATTTAGAAGAAATATTCAATATTTATCATGGCTGCAATTTAGAAGAAATATTCAATATTTAGCATTTGTGCTAATTATACAATATATTTTCTTTCGGGAGAGGCAGTCCGACAATTTGCGTTTGCGAGTTATCATAAATATTGAATATTTCTTCTGGCTGCAATTTAGACAACATATTCAATATTTAGCATTTGTGCTAATTATACAATATATTTCCTTTGGGAACAGGCAAGTTCAAGTGCTAACTATAGCAGTAATCCTAGAAATTATCTTCAAAGTAGCACACCCCTTTCTAAATATCACTGATTTTAGAAATTATTTGTGAAGTAGCAGATCTGCTAAATAGCATGCGAGACAATAATAACCATTCCTGCACCTTAATGCTCGAATCGTACATTCTCTGAGATAATCGTGTAATACATTTTTCAGTCCTACGGTACGACAAGAGAAAGATTTGACAAAACGATACCAAGAACACAAGAGACCTAAGCAATAAAAGTTTGATACGATCTTAATTATATTTCTGTGGTGACAAATTTCACTTTTCTATATGAGTGAGCACTTTTGCATCGGCGACATGAAAGGCCTGGGTGTCTGTGTGAAGTCAGGTAACATATGTTTGTCGCATCGCCGCTGATAATCAGTGATACTTCTGTTGGTAAGCGCCCGTCTTATCTCGCCTTATCTCGATGTCACGGGAACTTGAGCGTGAGATTTCATACTCGGAACATCAAAAATCAAAGAAAGCATTGATTTATGCCCTCTACAATAAACCGTTAGTCTGTTATAAAACAATTAACATTTTCATTGATGATTATCAATCTCCCTTTCTTAAAAATCTAAGAATTAATTTCAGATGTAAATTAGAAACGAGACGTTCAGAAGGTTATGTCTCGGCGAGTATACTGATCACTATCTGTTACAAATGCTCTGTATCTGTGATCGTTTGTATGCACGTCACGCACGTGCACAGTTAGGACCCTGGATGATGATTTGTGTGCACGTCACACACACATGAGGTGGGGAGCCTGGATCTAAGTTATCATACAGTAATACCTTAGAGCTGCTTCACGTTTTAGTATCTAATCTCCTTGGTACAGGAATATCTCACCATTATTTCCACTTTTGTTCTTTTTGTGAAGAAACAATGAAAGCTATGAAAACTGAGCCCCATATTGAGGACTGGTCTATATCCTGATAACCAAGGACGCAAGTCACACAACTCATACCCGTAGTCTAAGTTTGATCTTTCTTTGATCGTGGATAGCACATTCTTTGGTTACTCTTCAGGAAAATGTGTCCTCCCAAAGTGGCAAATCAGAAAAAATGTATTTCTTAGCAATGTCTTATAGGGCCTATACTCGCGGTAATCACTGTGTTGCGTATGACACAACACTGTCTTCTAGCATCCTGACACATACTCGCAGTAATCACCATGTTTTGTGTGACATAGTCTTTTTCTTCTAGAATCGTGACATATACTCGCGGAAATCACCGTGTGGTGTGTGACACCCTCTATTTCTTTTAGCATCGTGACATAAACCGCTATTCGCGATAATCACTGTTTTGTGTGTGACACTATGTCATTTAGCATCGTGATATATACTCGCGATAATCACTGTGTTATGTGTGACACACTATTTCTTTTAGCAACGTGACATATGATTGAGGTAATCACTCTGCTGTGTATGACACTGACTTGTGACATTGTAACATATATACTCGTTGTAGTCACTGTGTTGTGGTAATCTAATTGCGGTAATCGTCGTCATGTATGTATGTCATGTACTTTGCGATACCGTCTTCTACACTCGGGATTCACTGTGATGTGTATGACGTAAACACGATGTTGTGTGTGGCAAACACTATGTACTATAGCACTTTGTCATTTACTTGTGGTAATCACGATGTTGTGTGTGGCAAACACTATGTACTATAGAACTTTGTCTTTTACTTGTGGTAATCACGATGTTGTGTGTGGCAAACACTATGTACTATAGCACTTTGTCATTTACTTGTGGTAAACACGATGTTGTGTGTAACAAACACTATGTACTATAGCACTTTGTCATTTACTTGTGGTAATCACGATGTTGTGTGTGGCAAACACTATGTACTATAGCACTTTGTCATTTACTTGTGGTAATCACGATGTTGTGTGTGGCAAACACTATGTACTATAGCACTTTGTCATTTACTTGTGGTAATCACGATGTGCGTGGCAAACACTATGTACTATAGCGCTTTGTCATTTACTTGTGGTAATCACGATGTGCGTGGCAAACACTATGTACTATAGCACTTTGTCATTTACTTGTGGTAATCACGATGTTGTGTGTGGCAAACACTATGTACTATAGAACTTTGTCATTTACTTGTGGTAATCACGATGTTGTGTGTGGCAAACACTATGTACTATAACACTTTGTCATTTACTTGTGGTAATCACGATGTTGTGTGTAACAAACACTATGTACTATAGCACTTTGTCATTTACTTGTGGTAATCAGGATGTGCGTGGCCAACACTATGCACTATAGCACTTTGTCATTTACTTGTGGCAATCACGATGTTGTGTGTGGCAAACACTATGTACTATAGCACTTTGTCATTCACTTGTGGTAATCACGATGTTGTGTGTGGCAAACATGATGTACTATAGCACTTTGTCATTTACTTGTCGTAATCACGACGTTGTGTGTGACAAACATTATGTACTATAGCACTTTGTCATTTACTTGTGGTAATCACGATGTTGTGTGTGGCAAACACTATGTACTATAGCACTTTGTCATTTACTTGTGGTAATCACGATGTTGTGTGTGGCAAACACTATGTACTATAGCACTTTGTCATTTACTTGTGGTACTCACGATGCTGTGTGTGGCAAACACTATGTACTATAGCACTTTGTCATTTACTTGTGGTAATCACGATGTTGTGTGTGGCAAACACTATGTACTATAGCACTTTGTCATTTACTTGTGGTAATCACGATGTGCGTGGCAAACACTATGTACTATAGCACTTTGTCATTTACTTGTGGTAATCACGATGTTGTGTGTGGCAAACACTATGTACTATAGCACTTTGTCATTTACTTGTGGTAATCACGATGTTGTGTGTGGCAAACACTATGTACTATAACACTTTGTCATTTACTTGTGGTAATCACGATGTGCGTGGCAAACACTATGTACTATAGCACTTTGTCATTTACTTGTGGTAATCACGATGTGCGTGGCAAACACTATGTACTATAGCACTTTGTCATTTACTTGTGGTAATCACGATGTTGTGTGTGACAAACACTATGTACTATAGCACTTTGTCATTTACTTGTGGTAATCACGATGTTGTGTGTGGCAAACACTATGTACTATAACACTTTGTCATTTACTTGTGGTAATCACGATGTTGTGTGTAACAAACACTATGTACTATAGCACTTTGTCATTTACTTGTGGTAATCACGATGCTGTGTGTGGCAAACACTATGTACTATAGCACTTTGTCATTTACTTGTGGTAATCACGATGTTGTGTGTGGCAAACACTATGTACTATAGCACTTTGTCATTCACTTGTGGTAATCACGATGTTGTGTGTGGCAAACATTATGTACTATAGCACTTTGTCATTTACTTGTCGTAATCACGACGTTGTGTGTGACAAACATTATGTACTACAGCACTTTGTCATTTACATGTAGTAATCACGATGTTGTGTGTGACAAACACTATGTACTATAGCACTTTGTCATTTACTTGTGGTAATCACGATGCTGTGTGTGGCAAACACTATGTACTATAGCACTTTGTCATTTACTTGTGGTACTCACGATGCTGTGTGTGGCAAACACTATGTACTATAGCACTTTGTCATATACGTGTGGTAATCACGATTACTGGTATCCTGTAAATATGAATTGTGGCAGGCTTGGCGATTTTATACCATGGTACAAAATAATTACAGGCACCCTGTAAATACGAATTATGGCAGGCTTGGCATTTTATACCATGGTATATATTATTTACAGGCATCCTGTAAATGACGAATTGTGGCAGGGATGACCAACTATAGGTAATGCCGGTGTGAAGACTAAGAAATATCCGGTGGTTACGAGTGTCCAGCCCCCTATTTTTTAACCCAGCTAGGACACTTTTCTCCACATTGGAAATGAGTGTCCTTAGTTGTAATAGAAAAGGATATGAGAAGGAACACTAATCCCCAGGACACTCTTAATCACACCAGTATTTAGAGATTGGTCGGTTTACCCAAGTGTTGATATTCACAGGTTTCACTGTATATCAGCTTGAGAACCTAATATTAGTACGAGAAAGGAAGTTAAGGAACTTTCCAGGGATTAAGGATTCGACATCGATCGTCTATCTTTTGAAAATCGATTTGTAAGAATAGACTCTCAAGCTGAGAGTTTGTTACTGGGTGTTGTTTAACTTTTGTCCCGGGTATGGTTTGAGATTAGCTTTTCACTGTATTTTTTTTGTTATTAAGCGAAACTAGAACTATATTCATGCCATAATAATGAAAGATATTGAACCGCGAAAGTATATGCTATAAGTCATACGATTTTATCTCAAGAACAGTTCAAAATATTCTCGGAACAACTTTTCTGGCCGCCGAACCGAATGAAAGAAATGAATAATATATTTGTTCTTCTTCGAGGGGAATTCACAAATACTAAAGGCATGTGATGCCAGCAAACATGCATGCAAAGAGACTTGAGGCTTGGAGCAAACATGAGACTCTGGTAGAAGAGGTGTGCATGTTTGGTACCAGCTATCATGGTCTCACGCTGTATGACACACGCATTCTCAGACCAACCAGTCAGTCACCTCGGGGGTAAAAGGTCAACCCTCTGATGTCAGCTGATCAACTGTATCCAGGCACCGTTATCCAGGTAGGATTTGCCATTAGCAGTGATGTTGATCTTATTTGATTTGCAAAAAAAAAAAAAAAAAAAAAAGATTATGCTCTATTGATATCGAAATTTGTAAATTATACCCAGAAGGCACAGAGAATCATGTATCGGTAGTCTAAAATCAGCATCAGATGATATCACATTTTATATTCAATTCAGTTTACTTCATGTTTTACTGCCAAATAAATCTATGAACGATATGCAAATAAGCTTAACTGATACAAGAGACATAAATGGTTAAAGAAAAAACTACGAAATTAATTTTGACATGTTAATCGCAATCATCGTTAAGACAAATCATGATTTAAAGAATTAATTAAAATATCCAGCTTGCTGACGGGTTCATTATGTATTTTAACCTGCGGCATTTGTCAAGTGTCGGTCTAGCATACTAAACCAGACTATTTCTTCTGAGCCCCAAATTACTGTCAAACTTAACTTGGGATTTTTTAATAATCTTTATCTGAGTCGCTATCTTACACAATCTTTGATAGCCCATGAAATTAAAAAAATTACCTCTAATGAGATCAAAGTAAACAGAGGGAAATGTTGGGTAGATATCCTCGTCGCGTAATAAGTCTATCAATAATCCAGAAACTGGTCTATAGAAATGATATCGCCTTGCTGGAACCTTTTTCATAGCCCATCTATTGCCAGCTCTTGAAAATAACCACAGGAGATGTGAACTCAGAAAAGTGCCGATATGAGAGGAAAGAATATCCCAGAAAACAATGTCCGTTTCTCATATGTTATACATGTGCCAGTGCCCATCTCAGTACAACCATCCACACATGTACCAGTGCCCATCTCAGTACAACCATCCACACATGTAGCAGTGCCCATCTCAGTACAACCATCCATACATGCACCAGTGCCCATCTCAGTACAACCATCCATACATGTACCAGTGCCCATCTCAGTACAACCATCCATACCTGTACCAGTGCTCATCTCAGTACAACCATCCATACATGCACCAGTGCCCATCTCAGTACAACCATCCATACATGTACCAGTGCCCATCTCAGTACAACCATCCATACATGTACCAGTGCTCATCTCAGTACAACCATCCATACATGTACCAGTGCCCATCTCAGTACAACCATCCATACATGTACCAGTGCCCATCTCAGTACAACCATCCATTCATGTACCAGTGCCCATCTCAGTACAACCATCCATACATGTTCCAGTGCCCATCTCAGTGCAACCATCCATACATGTACCAGTGCCCATCTCAGTACAACCATCCATACATGTACCAGTGCCCATCTCAATAAAACCATCCATACATGTACGAGTGCCCATCTCAGTACAACCATCCATACATGTGCCAGTGCCCATCTCAGTACAACCATCCACACATGTACCAGTGCCCATCTCAGTACAACCATCCATACATGTACCAGTGCCCATCTCAGTGCAACCATCCATACATGTACCAGTGCCCATCTCAGTACAACCATCCATACATGTACCAGTGCCCATTTCAGTACAACCATCCATACATGTACCAGTGCTCATCTCAGTACAACCATCCATACATGCACCAGTGCCCATCTCAGTACAACCATCCATACATGTACCAGTGCCCATCTCAGTACAACCATCCATACATGTACCAGTGCTCATCTCAGTATAACCATCCATACATGTACCAGTGCCCATCTCAGTACAACCATCCATACATGTACCAGTGCCCATCTCAGTACATCCATCCATTCATGTACCAGTGCCCATCTCAGTACAACCATCCATACATGTTCCAGTGCCCATCTCAGTGCAACCATCCATACATGTACCAGTGCCCATCTCAGTACAACCATCCATACATGTACCAGTGCCCATCTCAGTACAACCATCCATACATGTACCAGTACCCATCTCAGTACAACCATCCATACATGTACCAGTGCCCATCTCAGTACAACCATCCATACATGTACCAGTGCCCATCTCACTACAACCATCCATACATGTACCAGTGTCCATATCAGTACAACCACCCATACATTTACCAGTGCCCATCTCAGTACAACCATCCATACATGTACCAGTGCCCATCTCAGTACAACCATCCATACATGTACCAGTGCCCATCTCAGTACAACCATCCATACATGTACCAGTACCCATCTCAGTACAACCATCCATACATGTACCAGTGCCCATCTCAGTACAACCATCCATACATGTACCAGTGCCCATCTCAGTACAACCATCCATACATGTACCAGTGCCCATCTCAGTACAACCATCCATACATGTACCAGTGTCCATCTCAGTACAACCATCCATACATGTACCAATGCCCATCTCAGTACAACTATCCATACATGTACGAGTGCCCATCTCAGTACAACCATCCATACATGTACCAGTGCCCATCTCAGTACAACCATCCATACATGTACCAGTACCCATCTCAGTACAACCATCCATACATGTACCAGTGCCCATCTCAGTACAACCATCCATACATGTACCAGTGCCCATCTCAGTACAACCATCCATACATGTACCAGTGCCCATCTCAGTACAACCATCCATACATGTACCGGTGCCCATCTCAGTACAACCATCCATCCATTCAGGCATCTATACAAAATTATAGTTATCAAAAGTCAGAATATACTGATAAAATATGTCAGAACGCCCCCACTTCACGTCTATAAATTCGAAACGTTAAGGTCGTCAGATGAACCGACATGAATGCTGTCAGATGTACCAACAGTAATGCTGTCAGATGTACCGACATGAATGCTGTCAGATGTACCGACAGTAATGCTGTCAGCTGTACCAACAGTAATACGGTCAGATGTACCGACAGTAATGCTGTCAGCTGTACCAACAGTAATACGGTCAGATGTACCGACAGTAATGCTGTCAGATGTACCGACATGAATGTTGTCAGATGTACCGACAGTAATGCTGTCAGATGTACCAACAGTAATGCTGTCAGATGTATCAACATTAATGCTGTCCGATGTACCAGCAGTAATGCTGTCAGATGTACCGACAGTAATGCTATCAGATGTACCAACAGTAATGCTGTCAGGTTACATACTCTGAGTAATGCATTTCAGGAAACCCGCAATATGTTATCGGTAAAAAGGGATCAAATGACCACCTCTGCACTTCATCGTACAAATTGTCGAGAGCAGTATGAATCTGCAGTGGCTGAGGACAGAAAGAAACTGTTCTTGGGGGCGCAGTTTACCTTTGGCTGCATGGTTCATTTGCTTGGATACACGGACATACAACAGCGACTGGACAATGACAATATTTGTGAGAATCAGGCAAAATCGGGATCTCTCCTCTTCCATTCACACACATGACGGTTAGATCAACATTGCAGTGCCCAGATATTTTTTGTTTATCTTTGGCGGGAAATATTACTCGTCGACCACCTCATCATTACCTTTTAGTAATAGTTTATACTTATACTAATTATGTCCGTGAGGCTTTTGTCCGCGAGGCTTTTGTCCCATGGGACTTTTGTCCGGACACCATATTTTCTGTCAGCAATAAAGAAGTTATTAATAAAATAGCCTTGTGTGACACACATATATGCTTCCAGTTTTTTAGTTCGTGCTTCCTCCAATCCGTAACTCAGACGACAGTTATTATCGCCGCAAAACACGGTAAATGGCGAAACCATTCGACACTGACCTCAGATATATTGATTGAATGAATAATTTCACTTCTTGATCGGTTTTCGTTTTCCTGTTAGAGCGATTTTAATCATTTTTCAAATTGAAATTGGGCTGATCACTGGGATCTCCGGAAATTACGTCAGTAGAATTTCTGATGTATCAGAGGAATGGGCCTTTTGCCCTATTCGTAATGCCGGTTTCGGCCGCAAGGTGGCGCTAGCGCTCACGGCACTTTTGGTCTGTTCCGGTTGTCTGCTACACTGAACATGTGCAGGAGGGAAGGCGGGTATTGTATTTCGTCTCGTTTCGTCAGATTTTCTCACTGATGGAGACGTCTTTGGTAGTTTACGTAAGTATAGCCATCAAGTCTAATTTTTACTCATTTGTACAAGCATAATAAAAGCCGCTTTGTCAACAAATTGGGCAATCAAAGCTCGTCGTTGTTGTTGTTATAAAACATTTGTTTAGTTATACTAGAGACTTGCGTGTCATCGACTCAGGGATAAAGGATTACTGTACCGTACGATTGTCGAGGCATTATCACTGATGAGAAGCAAGGTCAAGATGAGAAAACAGAAACAAGATCGGGATCAGAAGGCCAGCAGGAGCAGCATTAGAATCCCGTTTAAACCAGCTTATAACCCGCCACATTTGATCACGTGACCGCAATTTGTAAAGCATTATGTTTGAACACGTGACTGCAATTTGTGAAGTCCGTCATGTTCGATCACGTGAAACTCTAGGCTGTAAAAAACTATTGCAATGAAATATTGATCTTTATCTGATCTTTCCTGCGGGATCAAGGGTCCTTTGTCGAGGGGAAATAGGCTCTTGTACACAGCCAGAAAAAAGGTGATTGTTATCACCCTAAAATGGTGATGACAGCATCACCCAAAAAAGGTGTTGAGTTAGACCCATCACCCTTTTGCACCATTACCTTAAAAGGGTAATGGCTGTCACCTTAAAAGGGTAATGACCGCCCTAAAAGGGAAATGGCTATCACCCTAAAAGGGTGACGACATTGGCCATCACCCTTTTTCATCACCTTTAAAGGGTGATGAACAGGCATCATTACCGTAAAAAGGTAATGGGCCATCACCCTTTTTCTGGCTGTGTAGGTTAAAACGGACCCCCTATTGAGGTTCCGTTCAATATCCAGATATCCATTTGTCATTATACGTCATAACACCTTAAGGCCGTCGACCACTAAGCTACTCCCTTTTTGTGGTGAATTTGCAGAGCACATCGCCCATATGCAATGAATGTGCAGTGCACATCACATACGTGTAGTAAAGGTATAGTGCACATCGCACATATGTAGTAACGGTATATTGTACAACGCAAATGTGTAGTAAAGGTATAGTACACATCGTACATGTGCAATAAGCGTGGAATGAACATCGCGCATGTTCAGTAAATGAGTACTACGACGGGTGGAAACGAACGCCTCTCGTTTGAAATGTCTCAAAAGTAGTTAGCTCCCCTTATTTCCCACAAGTTACTTGTTTTTTTTTGTCGTTTGAATATATATCTACGTCTATGAGAACTGGGTGGATCATTGCTATATCGCGCATGCGTTGTGAATTTTTCGAAATAAAAATCTAATAATTTTCCGTTATTCTCACCCACTCAATAGTACTCAAGTAAATTCACGGCGGTATAGTATATGTCTGTACGGTTGTGACATCATCGCGAACACAATGGTCTACTTTACATTGACCATGGTCAGTCATTCAAGCGCACATGATATTTCGGTGGAGAACCTCAACAAAATCATTGCTATTCATGAGACGAGCCGGCTTTCATTTAAACCGCTAAATGTGAAGTGGCCTTGTGACGCACTCTTCATGATTGGCTGAGATGCCGAGTGGTAGACTGACGTCAGCGCAAAGCCATTTACTAGGGCTCTCGACCGCAGAGGAGACAGGAACAGGGAAGCTCTGGTAGCGAGGAAGGGTTGTGGCGATTGGAATGGAATTGGAATTTTATGGAGATATTTGTATGTGATCGAACATGGCGGTTGTATAAAGGGATAAAGTTGACTGCTCGGTGTTGTTGGTAAGTTATGACGTATAACATGGCGGTTGTATAAAGTGTTAAAGTTGATTGCTCGGTGTTGTTGGTAAGTTATGACGTATAACATGGCGATTGTATAAAGGGATAAAGTTGATTGCTCGATGCTGTTGGTAAGTTATGACGTATAACATGGTGGTTGTATAAATGGATAAAGTTGATTGCTCGGTGCTGTTATGACGTATAACGATAAAGGGATAATGGGCTTTGGAACGTAAAGCTTTATACGTTGGAGTCAGGTGATGGGGTACGGCGTATCACGTTGTGCACACCGGTTCTCGTAGATCACCGAAGTTAAGCAACGTTGCTTAACGTTGTTAAGTCCGGGTGCTGTACTAGCTGGGCTGATCAGTGTTCAGGATAATAGGAACTGTGAACACTCTCGTGTTCTGGCACATATAGGCACCGTCGCGATATGACTGAAAAAAGGTTGAAAACGACTCACTCACTCACTCACTCAACTATGGTGGGTCATAAACTGGTTTAAACTGGTTATCGATCCTGCTTTTGTTCCTAATCCTGGCTTTTACCTTGATGCAGTCTTGATCCTGGTGTTCCTGATCTCGGTTTTGCGCCTTTTCACCACCCTGCTTCGGTGGTGTCATTTCGGGAGAGTGACGTCATATAAGGAGAAATCCCAGTAACTTCCATGTCCAGGAAACTCAGTGGCGTCATATCTGGTTGAACCTGCTCCTAGTCCGCCTATCCATCTGCACCCGCGTCCGCGTGGAACTGTCTTCCCTCATTTATTCAAGTCTTTCATCCGAATCCACCTAAACCTCATTCCATGTATGTACTGAGCTATATATACTTTGAACTTAATTAGAAACCGGACTGAGTGGTCCGAATTTTCAGTCCGCAAATACATGTACAACATTGTGTTTCTGTGCTCGGGTCCTTATCGGGCGATGGTCTCTTGGTCGGATTGGATATACAGTCTGCTATGGGGCAGTCTAACAGGCACACTGATTGGTAAAATCCCACAGTACGACGCCCCTATAGTAAGAGCACTCTCATTGGTCATCGATTTAATTAAATTAAATCATGAGTATACCACTTTGATATGTGTTGTCATAGCAACCGATTTGTTACTTAGCAGGCTGTCTAGGCTCCCTGTGCCGATGCACTGTGTTTTTAAAGCTTTGCTTACATCCCCATTAAGAACCTGGTTATATCACGTGATGAAGTCCTGTGGAATGCACATTCTCCTTTTGTCCTACTCCCGACTTTCGTTATTGGTTCCTAACATTTTAAAAAATTGACCGATTTCTCTCAAATTTGCTAGGATAGGTACAGCGTGCACCATTAACGAGGTCAATAGGTACAGCGTGCACCATTAACGAGGTCAATAGGTACAGCGTGCACCATTAACGAGGTCAATAGGTTAAATCGAAACGTCACTCTGTCATAAAAATAAGAAAACCATTAAACATTAAAAAAAAGGTGAGTGAACATAGGCCTTATGTGGAGAAGACGATGTGTTGCAAGGCAAACTAGAACTCAAAAGCCAAAGGTCAAGGTTACTTTGGTCCAAACTCAGGAAATTGATTGGATATTATTCGTGTGATACGCCAAAGTTCAACGCCACTGGAGTTCAGACAGAAAATCATAGAAAACATTGTCTGTGCTATTCTGTGCCACAAATACCAACATTGAAAACTTATGGCAAGATGGAACTTTAAGTTAAAGTGACTGGCACCAACAATCAAGAACTCATTGGAAATCACATTTTTGTGAGTAGATGCTGTAGGGAGAATGTATAAATTACGGGTTTTCATACCACTTCGGAAACATATATTGCCTGGTCTTACAAAAGATATAGGTATGAATAACTTTCGTATCACCCAAGAGGCGTTGTAGATCTGTAATTTTGAACAAGTAGGGCAGCACATGATTCGAAAATGGCGAGTTACGTTGGGGTTACGTCGGTGGACTTTAGCTCATTAGCTGACGAAGTCACGTGGTATTGATTTCAAGAACTTCCCTCTTGCAGTTGCCGAAAGTAGGCTGAAAATGGATACACACGATCCCAGGGTCAGTCTTACCGCGTATAGATGACCCAGATGGTTACAGGTTGATGGAAAGACGTCAGCAGCTCGAGATCTTTAACTGCACACGGCGTGGAGAATTGAGAGAGAGGCACGAAAAGCATTTTATCGAATAAATAATATGATTTGGCATCTCCAGCACTATCATTTAATTAGATGGAATCTGCCTTCAAACACGGATTTTGTCAACAAAACCGTTGTGTTTCTTTCTCCAGTTGACAGGGACATGCGCAGAATGTGGTTGACCTTTTTGCTCACGGCACCAGAAATCGATCCTTGTCGGTTATAAACCAATAGCGACGTGTGTTTATTCACGTGATCAGAAAGGTCACGAGATAAAAATAGCGTAGGTCATATTCTTAAAACATGTCAGAAAGGCGCCAAAACGGGAAAATCAGTCAATGGTTTTCCCACACATTTTGTCAGCATCAAAACAGTCATGAGAGATGGAACATGGTCAAAGAAGCTCGGGTCGGTCAAACTGTATCAAATTGGCATATTGTTCTCTCCCGTTTCGTTATTTTCGTCAGCGAAAGATTGCGAAAAGGCACTTTTCGGAAGGTCAACTTTTATCGCGACATTTTAACGTCCGCTCTGAGCTGTGATAGGAAAGCCATGCACCCATACCTATAGGGTATGGGTGCATGGCTCACCTATCACAGCTAGAGTTTCTGAGTTAGGTCACTGACCAAAAAAAAAAATGATACATAAATGCATAGCCCATATAATGTCAAATAGGTTTGCGTTATAGTTTTCCGAGTCGTCTTCAAAGTGAGAGAATACATCAACCACCTCGCTGGGGGTCTAATAATACCCCAGCCACCAGTCAGATTTTTGAACAGGATTCCCGGTCGCGCGCACATCGCCGGAAGTGACATCATATATATAGTAAGATAGATGTTTGCCGAACATTTCGATTACTTTTCAAGTCTGCATAATACCTCTGTTGACCTGGCGTTGAAAAGAATTATCTGGAGAATATTTCCCCTGTTTATCTGCACAGAGCATATGAAAAGTAGTTCGCTCATGTGCAAAACTGAAGGAGTTGTTAGGTCGGATTCAAACTGAACCGTGCGTACGTGGGTTTTCCCCTATACGTCATAGCAACGTAGTAAAGGTCAACTTCCGCTACTGGCGGCAGGGACATAAGTGAAGTGAGCCTGTGAAACGGGACATGCGCTGTGGGGAGGTTGAGTATACATATGTAAAGGGAATAGTGTTCCCGATAGGAAGAATCGAACGATAACATGTGACGTTGGTGGGGACATATAACGGCGTGTTAATCCACAGGTCTATATTCTGACTGTATTGTCTCCAAAGACATCCCGATTACCCGCAGTGATTCTTGATGTTATTTCACTCGGTGGGAATAGGCACAAATCGTGGAGCGGTGAAGACAGAATAGCACTGTGAAGATACCGCGTATATAAGTAGGCGCAATGCACGTCAAATGTAAGCAACGGTTCAAAACTATCAGAATCATTAATTATCAACAGAATACAACATTCATTTGATTTTAGCAAAGCATCCAAAGAAGCATTTTACAATAACGTATTATGAAATAACTTCCATTCCTTTTTATTGTAAATAAGTCGAACTTTTATGGATTATTCTTTGAGGGCTCTGTCGTTTGAAAAACTTAAACGCTGAAAGTTTGTTAGAATTCGATATGGTTATACATTAAGCGATTAATAATTCTGATATTATAGATTTTACATCTGAAAGTATCAAATGAAGGCTTTTCGGTTTCCTCTGGCTTTTATTTTATCGAATTTACGCTGTATTGGTCCCGTCCAAAGGCTACGTGAGGTCTGTCAGTTAGTTCCAGATCGTTGTGCCGGGATTTGTAACGTTCCTGGCTCCCATGATTGTTCGTCAAACACTGGACAACCGCCGGTTCCAATCGGGAACCATGACGAATATATGCCAATTTCAAACATGTTTTTCCTTATGCACATAAATTGCTGTGTTTTTCAACACAATATCCATTCTTTACAGTTAGTTTGTCTTTTCTGAAATTCTGTAATTTCTGAAATTAAGAAAAACGGAATCTTAGCGTTTTAATGGCCGCCGTTCCCTTTATTGTCATTCTATCCAATCGGTTAAGAGATCAGCTTCGGTTAACCACAGAGGCCTGCCGTTGTAAATATGAGGGAAATCATAACAGTCTATTACCCACATAAACCTAATTACAGTTTAAAGGGCTGACAATTAAGTAGAGCTTCATAGGAGCATATCGGAGATGGCGCAGCACGTACTAAAGCTGGGCGTTATGGAAGCTCGAGCTTTTCATCTGTTATGTATGATCAGGACGAAATCACGTTCTATAGGAGAACTATGTGTTACTAGTCACATTGTAGAGATGAAGTAGTCGGCGTACCCGCTGATGAGACTATCACCAGTCACCCTTTGATGTTATCATCAAACCAGTGCTCTTTTGTTTAAGTATATGTAATCTTTGACTCACCTTTGATGTAGATGTGTAGATGTGTATTTCCCCGTTCCGGACCTACCGTCAAATGGTGTAAGATCACAAGATCAGAGGCGGTAATTTTACAGCCGATCTCTGGAGGAGGAGGAGGAGGAGGGGAGGAGGAGGGAGAGGAGGAGGGAGAGGGGAGGAGTGCACAGAGATATGGAGAGGGAGAGCAGGGGAGCGGATCAATGATCAGGCTTTGGGTTACCTTTAATTTACCCCCCCCCCCCCCACCCACCAACCGTTTATTTGAAATATTTTGCGAAATAAATCTGAACGAGTAATTCCGAAATGTCCCGAGATAAAATTGAAAGCAGCTACTGTAAGGTTGAAGTTTGCGAGGTCAAATTCCAATGTCTGTGTATTGTTAACCATTAATCAAGGCCACTAGATAGCATTTCATACACAAGGCCACTTCTCCCTTCACACACTGAATTCGAAGTGTGAACGGAGAAGTAAAATCTATCTACCGGTATATTAAAACAGTCGTCCAAACAGGTACGAATGAGAGGTTAATGGGCATGTATACCTGGTCTGATTTTGACTGAGAGACGTTAACTAGATAATCTGTTGTTTCAATTGACATTGCATCCTCCATCTATGTTGGCCAGTGTAAAACTCGGAAACTGCAAGGTTCTTCTCTTAGACAAACAGCTGAAGAGAAAACATTCAATGTAGTCGTGAGGCGAGAAAAGGAAAACAAAGAACTGTCCTGAGTTCAACGGTTAACTGAGGTAATCAATGATACAGTGTGTACCGAGTAAATCTCCTCTGTGTTTCTGTTGTTCTTGTCGAATCAATGCACTCCTAGCAAATATCCTCGTATTTGTCCTCTGTACTACTGACCCATATTCTAGCCAGGCGTGGGAAAGACGAACGCCCTATGTAGGTCAAGTATTATAAATAGCAGTTGTATGAGTTAGCATGGTAATTCGGATATTTAAAAACAACAGATCGACTTTGTGAGAGTGACTTTTTGGACCGTCTGCATATATCATAGTTGATTTAACCACGATAAGAACGGTTGTGGTTTTATTTCAGTTAAATATACACGGTTATACCGGTACTGCTATTGTCGTCTCGGTCTGCTCTAGATAATAGAAGAAACACTGAGAAAGATACCAGGGTCTGGTTAAATTGTGTGAAACTTTCTACATTTGAGAAAACTATAATATACTGAGTTTACTCTTTATGTCAGTGGTATGACAATCCCTCGAGACTTTCTTGTTCTTTAAATACTCAACGACATGTTCATCAAATTTTATACGGTAGTATAAAAACAATAATTTTCGAGGTTTTTACTTAACCAAGAACTCATTTCACAGAAATGTGTAATCGCTCATTGTACCATCACAAGAGGGTACAGCACTGTTTACCACACAGACTCTTATGAGTAACAACTTAGTCAATGTTTGGATGTTTTGACGCATATTATCTCAAAATATTTCCGTTGTTTGGCTGCTTTAATCATCAATGTGTTTTTTTCGCCCTGTTTCTGTCCCGAAGTTTTCCACAAGTTTGACAGTAGCAGACACCAGCGGGTTGGCCTTACTAGCGTGAAAGTGCCCGCTATGCGGGCACGCATGGTATCATAGTGACGAAGACATTTTCACATATTCCCTGGTCTATTATTCACCATGTAGCTAAATTTACACATGACTACTGAAGACAGCATTAAGGATATTGATATCACTATTCACAGTTGTTGTTTTTTTTCAAAGTAGTGGGGAAAAGCTGCCTATGGGATACATGATCAGGTTCAAGATCAGGATGGAGAGAGCGGAGTGACGTTATCAGAATACTGTCACTAGTGTGTTTCATAAGATCGTTTGAAGACGATAGATCTGAGTCGCGCATTCGCGTTGTAGTTTTCAAAATCGAAATTGAGTTATCTCCCCTATCCGCTCAATATCCTTAGACATGGCGATGACATACATGATTCTGATTCACTTCCGGTGATGACGTGACTGATCCTAGTCATGCTCATGCACCTGTGTTCTGAGTCTATACATTATCTACTGCTGCTGACATAATTCTCGTGTCCGTTATCGTCTTAAAGACAGAAACCTGGTGTCTGACTTTAAAAAGTCGGTATTCAGCTGCATGTCTTGCAGGATGCTCTTCGACGTCACAGAAATTGCAGCACAGAGCACGTCACCGATGACGTCTCGCGTGGGTTAGACAATGACAATATCCGAGTTTGATACCGCAGTTGGAAGCGCACACAGATTTTACTTCACAGAATGTGATGGCAGAGGTTTTTTCCCCCAAAATATTGCGTGATGAAGTTGTAGTGATGGTTTTGTCTACACTAGAAAGTTTCCAAAGGAGTTGGTTGAGCGCATTCTATTCTGCTTCAGAGTTTAATACTTGCAAATAATTCGATATTGAATATATATATATATATATATATCCCTAGTTCCGGTGTGATGACGTCATCGTGCCGTCGTTGGGATATTTTACCGAGTGTCTAACGATACTTAAACAACATAATCTCGATATGGTATAAATAAATTGCTCATGCGCGTTGTAGTGTCCAAAATAAAATAAAAAAGCTCACCTCTCCAATAGCGCCTATGTAAACACACGGGTTGTATATTCTAACCTTCTGTGTTGTGCGTGTCGTGTGCAAATACATGTTGTAAATAGGGTAAACATTCACATAGCAACAGGTTTTGCAAGAATACAAAATACTGCCTCGTGAAACAGCTCATCACGGTTGAGGGAGAGTGCCTTTACCTCCCCCCGCAATAACACAGTAACATTCTTTCCGTGATACACTGAATGAGCCCAAAGGCACTCGATATCTGAACCATTCTATTTCCAGCCCTAAACTGCCCGCTTGTCTGCATGAGAAAAAATATATAATATAACTTCGTTCTTCTTAGCCCTTCGCCCACAAATGCAGACAAACGCGAGCCTGCTCGTGTTGGAAATGTCACTGTCCCGGTACTGTATCCATGGCAAGCACGTGACATGTAGGTCAACTTCTATACACGCTGGGGAATACCACCTCCAGCTCATTAGTTCTCATATTTCTGTGGGTAATCTTGGGCAAGAAATATGTATAAAAAATCAATAAAAAATCAATAAAATATTTTATTTCTCTGCACTGAAAGAATCACTGAGTTGTTTTGCACGACATATTTTTATGGCAAGCCAGGCAACACTGCTTGTATTTGCGGCGGGGGTAAAATGTACCAGCCGCGCTCAGAGAGAATCAGTTTTGCGCATTTGTTGATTATTTCTACATTCAAATATATCTCCTGGTTAGAATTGGATTCAAAACCTTCGTATCGGCATTTGTTGTGTAATAATTTACCGCTGGGACGTCTTTCATCCCTCGTCAAAACCCCTCGATTGCTGCGCAATCTCAGGGTTTTGACTCGGGATGAAAGACGTCCCAGCGGTAAATTATTACACAACAAATACCTCTATGTCGGTTGTGAACCCTTAAATATACATCTGCGCATCTGGCGTTCTTATACTTGATTCTGATTCGTTATTTTTTTTCTCTCTTGCACCGTGATTTTACAACTGCTCTTTTTTTTTTATTCGTTTTTTTTATTTGTAAAATTCATATTTATTTCCACAATATCAATATGATGTACAACATAGGTTTACAGTTCATAAACTTCTCAAACTTATCTCAGATTCAAATATCATTATCAAAGGTTTTTTTCTTCCACCATATTTATATTTGCTTATGCACATTTTGGTTACTAATATTATCATATTAACATATTGAGATTCATTTGCTTCCAGTTCGGACATATAACCGAACATTATTTCTGTAGTTGATACAACAATGTTCATTTGCAATTTGGTTTTCAGAATTTGGTTTACCATTAACCATAGGGGTGCCACTTCTGCGCATTCGCAAAAGAAATGCTCTATGTAATCAACTACTTTGCAGTATTCACATTGATTTGTTTCTGAAACACCAATTTTTTGTAACATAATCTGTGTTGGGTAGATGTTTTGTAATATTTTCCATTGTAGTACTCTCAATCTAACTTCCTTTGTACATTTAATTGCCATCTCCCAATGTTCCTCATTTAATTCAAGCTGGAATTTTGTTTTCCAAAAATGTATAGAACATGCATGTTGCTTATTAATATTAGTCAACATGAGTCTATAGTTCTTACTATTTAATCCTTCGATCGATTTTCCATGATAATATATTTGATTTTTTATTACAGTGTTATGGTAATCAAAATCTGAAATCCAAGATTTAGGAATAGCCTTAATAACAGAGAAATATTCTAACATCCTTTGTGGTGCTTTACCAATTTTAAAGACTAATTCTTCTAGAGACAAGAAGTTTCCATTTTTAATAACGTCCTTTACACGTATAATACCACCTTTAACCCAGTCCTTGTAGTAAATAACTTCGTTGCCACTCATCACATGCTTGTTATTCCATAGTACTTGATGGACATTCGTTTTCGCTGTCGCTTCGTCATTGCAACAACATATGTTAGAGTCTAGCCAAACTTTCAAAACATTTCTCCAAAATAATGATTTAACAAGATGGATCCCTTTGAAATTTTGATAATCAACGCAGCTCTCAAAAACACTTAAATCCTCCCCTAAACAGGAGTAGTAGTACAAAGGGATTGTTTTCCAACTAGGCGTGGCTTTATCACATAACCTACTCACCCATGACAGAATCATAGATTTTTGCATATCTGGTAGGTTAATCATTTTCAATCCACCATTGCAATAATCTTTACATATAGAATAGATCTTTTTACCTTTTCAAATGCTTTCTTTTCAAAGTTACCTTTCTTCCAAATAAATCGAAAGAACAGAGTATTTAGGTCTTTGATAACGCTATCAGGTAAAATAATAGACTGCATTATATGTGTGAAGTTTGATATCAGATAAGTTTTCACAATCTGAATTTTTCCCATAATAGACAGATTTCTTTTGTTCCATTTTACAATTGTTTTTTTCACTGTTTCAATTCTGTCAGTCCAGTTTTCTACAATATCTCCGTTCTCTGAGAGTTACTAAATATAATGCCCAAAATCTTGATCCTTTTTGGATCTAAAGCCCTTAAAGCCCACTTTTCTTTTACAATACTTCATGCACCCTAACCACATTCCCTCAGTTTTTGTTTTGTTTATTTGAAGACCTGAAAATATTGCAAAATATTCAATTATGATTAAAGCTTCATTTAAATCATGCTCATCCTTTAAATATAGTGTGGTGTCTTCTGCGTATTGCGATACTAATAATGTTTTTGTCGTGTTTTTAAATGGAATTTGGATACCTTTAATTCTAGGTGTCTGTCTAATTTTGATCGCCAGCACTTCTAAAATAAAGGCCAATGGAGAAAATGGACATCCTTGACGGATACCGGATTCAAGACTAAACCACCTTGATATCCAACCACAGTTGATAACACAACTACTGTTGTTACAGTTGAGGATCTCCACCCATCGAACAAATTTCTCACCAAATCCGAATTTTCTGAAACATTCTATCATATACTCCTTTGATACTGTGTCAAATGCTTTTTTATAATCCACTGCTAATAAAATGCCGGGCAAGTTTGTTTCGTCTAAATATTCACATACATCATCAATTTGCCTGATTACAGTAGCTATGTTTCGTCCTTTGATGTATCCAACCTGATCTTCATTAATCAGTTCTGTTAGAACACCCTGTAACCTAATGGCTAACGCTTTTGCTAGTATTTTATAGTCAGTGTTTGTTAAGGAAATTGGTCGCCAGTTTCCTAATTCATCCCTTCCTAGCCCTTTTCCTTTGTGTAGTAGTGTAATAACACCTCGTTTCTGTAATACCGATAGTTCCCCTTTGTTGTATGCTTCATTAAATGATTCCATTACCAACTCTTTTATTTTGATCCAGAACACTTTATAAAACTCTGTTGTTAACCCATCTATGCCTGAGGATGATCCGTTTTTCATAGCACTAAGAGCCGATGCAATTTCAGTGATGCATAAATTAGCATCACAAATATCTTTTAGGTTATCATCCAATTTAGGCATATTTAAATTTTGTGTAAATTCATCCATTATATTTTTTTTTCCGAAATATTAACTTCCCGTTTGTACAAATTTTCAAAATATTCGCTCTGCATGTTAAGTATTTCACTTGCATCTGAAACAATACTACCATCTTCAGACTTCAGACGAGTTATGCTCTTAGTTGATGATCTCGCCTTCTCTAGGTTTAGAAAGTATTTTGTGTTACGTTCTTCCTCCTCTATCCATTTTATTCTAGACCTCACTTGCGCCCCCCTTGCTTCTGCCAATGCAAATACATCCAATTCTTGCTTGAGTACTTCCATTCCTTTTACTGCATCACTGTTATCAGGGCTATCACTGACTATCAACTGCTCTTGCACACTGTTCCTTTCTAATGCTATTATCAGTGATGATCTCACTCGATGACTACTTCACTTCCGATATTTACGTCACTTCTGGTTATTACGTCACTTCCGGTGATGACGTCACTTCCCCGCTCCACCTTTCCGCTCTTTTCACCCGGAAATTGAACATGGTCATGTGAGGTTCCTAATATTCCACTACATTCGACGTCATTGCCCATCAACTTCTTTTAATTTGAGCGAAATCTCAGGAAATTAGTGGATTCGCCGAAGATATCTCTCTTTGCAACGTTTGTTGAACTGGAAAAGCCTGATGACTACAAACGTGACCTCTATCACAGACATTATATCAGCAGTAGTGGATAATGTACAATCTTAAAACACAGACGCACGAGCATGATCAGGATCAGTGACGTCATCACCGGAAGTGACGTAATCACGGGAAGTGGCATCATCACTGGAAAAAACGCAACACAAGACCAGGGTGCAGGTTCAGGATCATGATCAGGGAGGAATCAGGGTAATGGTTCAGGATTGGAATGGCTTCATCCCGTGTGAACGCGTTTCCTTGCTGTATCGACTTTTGTCACCACAATATTCTTTCGAATGTTCAGACTTTGATAAAGGACTGTAGAAGAAAAAGGAGAGTCCTACTCAAGCGCTGGACCATGAGCCGGTGTGAAGGACCATGATCCTGGACCATGAGCCGGTGTGAAGGACCATGGCACTGGACCATGAGCCGGTGTGAAGGCTAAGAATGTCCTGTCTAAGAATGGCCCGTCTCTGTAGAAACAAAGGACGGGCACTTGTTTAAGGGGGAGAAATATGCCCTAGCTGGGATGAGAGATAGGGACCGGACACTCGTAGCCACTGGGCATTCTAAGCTTCCACACTGGAACAAGGATCAGGAGCAAGGGAATTACATTCATCCGATCAGAATCATTTATATGATTGCCATGTTTGATCACGTGATTATAGACTTGTCGGCCATGTTTGGCCACGTAAGATTGATTTGGCATAACTGTTACATCCCATACCATACGTGCGGGCGTATACCACGTATACCATACAACCACGTATACCATACAACCACGTATACCATACAATCACGTATACCATACAACCACGTATACCATACAACCACGTATATAGATCAGCACCTTTGCAAGGATGTGAATGAGAGAAGATTCTGGACCACATCACGTATGGGCATCCACGTTATGTAAACACCACCCATCTTCCATCTCGAATACAAGTGATCTTAAAACAATGACAACTGGTAAAGTACTCTAATCACGTGATCAAATCATGTGAACTTTATTAATATTGAAAGGCAAATAATTAAATCTCGAATTTAATCCTTCAAGTATAAACATAGGTAAAAGAGAAACGACTCTACAGATAGAGATGTGATAGATATGCTAGTCAACACAGAGAAAAGATTACAGAATCGTGGTATAGTTAAATACATGTTTATTGATTAACTAGTTACACCACAACATTTCAGCACATCATTGTAGATTCATAAAATTGCAATCTTTGATACATAATACGTCATTTCTTTTAAATATTCACGATTTATTTTTTTATTTTTCCTTATATTTATTTTTTTCATTCATAATTCGGAATCGTCGCCGTATTCCTCAGCTCTCAATTTCTCGAATACTTATTGTCGAATAGTTGGAATATGATACCGCTTGGCCAGTACACCCGGTTCATCTTCATCACGAACCTGCCTCTTTCTCTCCTCGATATCTTCATCATATTTCTCCTTCGTAGCATCGGTAAACACCTCTCTCCACATCCGTATTTATTTAATCCACTTCTGAGAATAAGTAGGTTGATCTACATCTCTAGGGTGAATGCTTCCTTCATAATCACTCTCATCATCTGAAGAGTATTTTATTTCACGCCTTTCCATTTCTTCTCTTCTTTAATAAATCATCGGTTCCTGGCAAACTAAGTTAAGATGGACGTCGTATAATTCTCGCCTTTGCCTTGTACTAGTATTCCAATCACCAAATGCCTTGGTATTGTAACACCATCGAGTATATTTGTCTTGTGGTCATGCCATCCAAGTTGCCACATGGACAGGTACAATAAAAGCGTACCTGAGATACAACACATATCACGAATCGTTAGATTCTTGGTATGTGATACAGAATAGGTGAACCAGAAGACTGTACTGTGAAGCCATGTGACTCTGTCAGTATGTCGGTACCTCTTCCCACTTCCCTTATATGTGTTGTAATTCAACCTTTGATGTTCAGAATTATTTGGTTTAAGATCGATAAATAAATGACGATAAGTTGACGAGATGTTTTTTACATACGTTCTGATAAAGTAGTTGGAGATAATTAGGAAATTAAATACCATGGTGTACTGACAAGAAGTCAAATGACCCCATCGTCCGAAATTCTGACTGATTTTTTCCAAACCACATCCAAGGTTCAAGAGTGATGAAGTTCGGTATCTTAGCCACGCAGATATGCATATTGTCAGATAAATACGACGAACTAATAAGGGAATTTGTTACTTGCCGATGGAGTTATGAAAGAGAACAACATACTGACAATCAAATCCGATATCTCTTGATGCTTCAACTTGATCAAATTTCTGTGCAATACGAGTAAGAGATACGATATCGTGGTGGGATCCTTTGCTAAAAATCTTAAATGCTCGTGTCCTGTTTGGCCTCTGTCATAGTATCATACACTATTATCAAGTTTCTACACATGGAGCGAAATATTCGCCAACAATTAGGTCCATGGGTATGCCCTTTACAAACTCTATACCGGGTATACTGCCAGAATCATGTCGTCGAATATGAACTTTTGTTTGTCGTAACAGTGGATACTTCTTTGCGGACTGGACTCCATCTAAATCCGGACACTTCATCGTAAATGAATGCTCTGAGGTTTTCTCAGAATCTGGTTTATATGATTTTTTTTTAGCTAAATCAAATTCAGACCTCATTCCTATTTGCTTGCGAGTATTATCTTCTAACAGAAACGATGCTTGTTTCGTGTATATATGTGATCAGGGGTCGCTTCCATTAAGGATTTTGCGGCCCATCAACACAGTGGTTTATTTATATTCCATTATGTGTGGTCTTTGATAAATTCATATATTTACGACAACTAGGGGTTGGAACAAATAACAGAAAGAAATGAAAACTAATAACGGTTCATCCTCTTGATATAAGATTTCGCCTGCATTCTTCGGAATCCTTCGGGACTTTTCGGAGCTTAAATCTCTTCGGGTCGCTCCGTAGCTCTGAGCTCTTCGGGACTCACATGAGGTGAAAATTTGATACCCTGTCTATGTTCGATGAAGTTATATCACGTGACGTCATCAAACCTGAAGTAGATATATTTATTTTGAGAACAACGGCAGAGGTAGAGAAGAGTGCCCCGAACAGGTTAATGTGGAACAAAAGAGAAAACATAGGAGATAATAAGAAAGAGTGAGTGAGTTAGGGTTTAACGCTATTTCGGCCATATAGCGACAATATAACTAACTACAATATGATTAGCTATAAGATATAAACAACATAGCGTGATACGGTTTACCTAGGTGGTGTGCGATAACAAAGAATGGTGGTAAGAAGAGAGAACGGTATCACTTGACTATTTTTGGCGGATTTACCTAGGGTAAACCCTACTCTGTTATCACTTTTCAGGGTTTTTTTTCTTCTGTACAAGTGTAGTTTTGATCTCCTGCCCCGGAGACTGTTCTCATTTGATGCCCCTTACAGCATTCATAAAAAAATACCGTTCTTCTGTCTGACAGTCATATACACATTTGCAATGCACGGTAGCTTGTGCATTGAACGTGGTAATTGGGACATTATCGCAGCATTTTAAAAGCAACATTTATTTGCCTGTTTATTAAGGAAATGCGTTCTCATTAATATCTGGCTATTACATTTGTACCTGGCGCCGATTGTCAGTTAGTCACAAAGCAATAGCATCCCCGCAGGATAATCACCAAGTAATTAGGGACCAGTACTTGTAGTTCCATCAGTTTTTTAAGTCAATCTTTCAAATGCAAGAACTCAAAATTGGTACATGATATAGATCTGAAACTTCGACTTTACACACATATTCTTGAGGTTATTCTATAACTAGACCTGGCACTTTATGAAATATTATTACAAATAATTTTTTTTAATATTTTTGAACATTTTCTATCTTTGGTACGCTACCTTACAACAAAAATTATTATGCAACTTTGTTAATAACTTTTGTTGTAATATCACAAAGGTGGTGTTCGCTTTAGGTATAGGGAATCGTCCTCAATGCGTTTTTTGAAGCGCCAAATTGATAATGTCTTACAGTCTACATACTGAATTATCAGATAAAGAATAATCAAGGCCCACAGATAAACACAACCAGACTTACAGTGGTTCAAACCTGCCGTATTGGCTTATTTTGCACTTTTCGGTGCATTTACAGTCGACATTTTCTCTTGTTACAAAATTATGACATCTATTTAGACTGAATATTTCAGAAATATTTGTTGTTCAAAATAGTAGCTAAAATTGGTTTGGGTTAAAGGTGTCCTATTTTTGTAACAAAAGAAAAGCTGCACCGAAAAGTGCATAAAAATACGAAAATAAGCCAAAGTACCAACTTTGGTGCGCCATAAATCCGTTTTCGTGCATCTGCAGCATACGTAGGCTGTACAAAATGGTCCATTTCATATCCTTCTGATACAGTGAAACAGTGAAAGTTTGGCCCTACGAACTGAACAGCTTGAGGACGATTCCCTATGTAAAGCGAACACCACCTTTCCTCTTAAATGATCACAAATATGAGATTAATAAACCCCTCTGATGCAAGTAAACCCGACATCAGTACTTTAACCCTATATGCCTGGGCTTTTTGGGACCTGTTGTGGCCGGGGGGGGGGGGAAGGGGCCCCCTAATTATTTTTCTTACCTCTTGAGCTAGGGGGCTGAAACTTACCACACTATACCCTTGGGTCAAGCTCTACCAGAAAATGTAAGAAAAAATCCAAGATGGCCGCTTTGATGACGTCACAGTGACGTCATTTTCAAAAACGGCATTTTTTGGTCGATTTTTCAGTCAGATTTTCCGAATTTTTTATTTATGCAATTTCTCCACAAAAACTGCATGATAAATTAGTTAATATTAATGTGATGTGAAATAAAATAGTTTTTGCCCGCTTATCATCGCGGAAAAGCAGAGATTTTGAAGAAATATGACAAAAACATCACTTTTCTGTGATCTCACGTGGCCGCCATCTTGCAAGAACCCATGATCCTTGAATCGGAGTCCAAATATCACTCACGAGATATTAACCTGCATTCCTAGTATTCCTATATAAGAATTTATACTGAATTTGATACCTGTTGGTTTCACTAAGATAAGATAAGATCATTCTTTATTGTACAAGCGTCAATGACTGACAGAATACAAAATTCACATAACTATAACAACAGGTCAATTAATTCCAAACTTACAGGACATATCATCTCATATACTACAATAGAGTATAACACTCAATTAGTGGCGCAATTCGGGCTAGGTCCAGTATTTAGTAGATCTTGTCGGAGGCTATTACAGTCTGCAACATATTCCTACGAAGTAGGCTACAGATCGCAAATTGTCCGGTAATGAGTCAGTCAGTCAGTCCATGATGTCACTTCCATCATGGCGGTGACATATCCTTTCGTCGGCAAAATAAGGAGAACCGTTGACATTAGAACCTTGATTTTTGGCATGAACGTGCATTAGGGCATTGTTACCAGCAAGTTCTGATCTGAAATAATTCTGATTAAAATTAGATTTATAATTAACACTTCAGTATATTGTTATATATATGTAAGCTGTAGCCTGTAACGTGTATCCTGTTTCACATCCAAACATGTCATCATTGCCAAGAAAACTGTGGTCCGTTTTGCTCCAGCGTTTTATCGCATTTAATGACTAGGCCTATCAGTTACTCTCCGGCTAAAAATACCCTACTGCATATACCCTCAAAATTCAGCGCTGTTTGCACAACGAAGCTGAGGTGGTTTAACGTTTATCATAAAGAAAATCACCGATCAACTGCCATAGAATATAATGTGAAACAAGGAAACCGGAATAGTACATTCATCAGCTTGCTGATACCCAAAATGTGTTGTCTCATATATCTAGATAACAACGTGATGTAGAGACGCTATTTATTCGTCTTTGTACCGGTTATGCTCAGGAGAATCACATAGAATCATTATTATCTTGTGCAGAAGGTGTTGGTCTCGAGTTGAATTACCGTAAACTACATAAATGCTACCTTTCTATACTATAGTACTATATATAAAAATTTGGTGTATTGTTGGGAAAATAATGTGATTTAAAAGTTGTTTTGATCCTGGACAAGGGCACTAAAAACCACTAAAGAGATGTAGATGTATTTTCACACGTAAAGCTTGAAATCTAGTGAACCTATATTATTCAATCTGTTTCCTTTAAAAAAAAAAATGTAAAATTAAATCGGTGATCGTTATTTATTTTGGAATGAAGGCGCATTAGGAGACTGTTACCAACAAGTTCTGAGCTGACCTATTTTTGATGGAAATTTCTGGTGATTTTTTGATGAAAATCAGTGGCGATTCTGACTTGGGCGGTGCCCATCTTAATATAGGCAGGATTTCAACTGGGGGTGGGGATTTCCAAGAGTTCAGTTCGCGTTCGAGTCCTAATGCCTACTGTACTTCGTAGGTCCTGTGACGTTAGTCACACTGCTCATGTCTTGAACAGATCCGCCAATAAACTGTATGAGATATATTCTGACATTCACAGACAAAATCACGTTTTGTAAGGAATTGCTATGTAAGAATATAAATAACCCCGAAATATGCAGCAACGGGGGACAAGATATACCAAAAGAAGCGCAATCTTCATCCGCAGCATGCAGTACAATATTTAGTTTGAATAACACAATACTATCTCACTGAATTTTCAGGACATTTACATGTGTTTCCATAGGGCACGAGTGATTGTCTGTGCATAATTGAGGCTTAGAATATCCGGTGGCTAAGAGTGTCCGGCTCCTATCTTCTAACCCAGCTAGGGCATTTTCCTTCACCTTCACTTTATCTGGCTTGAGCATTTTGGGACTTGTGCAGGCCTGGGGACCCATTTCGACCACCCCCCCCCCAACTTAATTATACTCTTGGATCAAGCTCTACCAGAAGTTTTTTAAAAATCCAAGTCGGTCACTTTGATGACGTAACAGTGACTTCAATTGGGTCGATTTTTCGGTCATGTAATTTCCCCGCAAAAACTGCATGATAAATTAGTAAATATTAATCCGATGTGAACTAAAATAGTTTTTGCCCACTTTTCCTCGCGAAGAAGCAGAAATTTCGAAGAAAATCATGAAAACATCACTTTTGTGGTACCCCGCATGGCCGCCATTTTGAATTTACTCATGATCCTCTGCTCGGGGTTATGCAAATGGGCTCAAAATGACCCCAATAGTATGAACTACAAAGTCACGGGGTGCAGCTCTCAAGTTTTTGCCGTTCCCGAAATTTGGTAGTGGCGGGAGACATAATGCATCCCGCCCCCGCAGACCTAGTAAGGTTCAACATGTCAGTCCTTAGTTTCTGAAGAAAAGGGACACAGGACATTCTCAGCCCTCACGCTGTTACACGAGTCTACCCTGCGTGACACGGCTCTGCGTATAAAATTAAATATAGCCTTCTCTGAGAATTTCATAAAATTCACGTCTTGTGGCTTCTTGTATAAAAAGCCACTATATAGTGTGTTTTTTTTTAAAATATTCCCTCTTGTATCAATAGGCAAACGAGCAAAAGCAATCATCCACGGTAATTACTGCCGTCTTAAAATTCATTTGTATATACAGTACCAGCCGTTCCTGATTGTAAATCTCCAATATCTATTCTCGGTGTTGAGGCATTATATATACGTATGTTTTGGTGGAAAAAGAGAAATGTTCCTGACTTTGATGAAAAGATGATATAAACTATATAGTAAAGTATAAAGCAGAAACGAATACACAATGAAAAGTACTTCTCAGTGTTAGGTGAAGGGTTAACGAGTACTCTCTGCTTTATAAGATTGATTGTTTGAAATTTCTGAAGTTCATCATAATACTACTTGAGCTTACCCCGTATCTGGCCTGGGCGATTTAGGATGTATCGCAGCCTGGGGAGGGAGGGGAGGGGAAGGGGACATTTCGACCCCCTCCCCCACCCTAAATATTTTTCTTATCCCATGCATAAGCTAGAGGGCTGAAACTTGCCACACCATACCCTTGTGTTAAGCTCTATCGGAAAGTCCAAGATGGCCGCCACGCTGATGTCACACTGGCATGGCCTGATAAATTAGTATATCATAATCTGATATGAAATAAAACATTTTTTGTCCACTTTTATCACTTATCTGGTACCCCACATGGCCACCATTTTGAATTTACCCTTGATCCTTTGTCGGGGGTCATGAAAAATGGAAATAGACTCAATGTGACCTCAATATGATGAGCTACAAAGTAACAAATTTTCAGCTGCAATTTTGTTATCTATTTTTTTATTTATTTATTGAACTTTGACAGTTGTCAGGGACACTGCACAGGTGATAGACATCTATACATCAAAACAGCTCCCTTAATATCCTTCCGAAGATAGAGAGTTGAAAGTTTGGTGGGGGGACTCATAGGCCTGGTAGGTTTAAACAACTCCGTGTTTCTTCCTTGGGGACCTGAAAATTATCACAATAATGCGAAAACCCACCAGTCCTATGGCTATTATGAATTTAATTGCCGCGAAATCAATATCCATCATGCCGACTTCAGCTTAGGCTTTTATAATGAGTTATGAATCTCGCTGTTACAGAGGAGTCAAACTAAACCCTTTGCCCTATAGGCATGATTCTAGCGTGATGGATTTTGTCCAGGCTGCTTCATTAACTCAAGTGAGATAATTGCTCGCCTGACTTAATCTCTTAATATGGAGATCATAGATAACGTATTCACGCAGCTCTAGGGAGAGTTGGTCAGCTTTGTAATGCATGCAAAGAAAAATCTGCCAGAAATACATAGAATTGAGATTATCACATCATTGTTGTGAAGTACATTCATAAGAAGAGGCAGATAAAACTGCTCAATATTTGTTATTTATAAAAACGTCGGAAAGGCAATATGTAACAATCAGTGTATTATTATGGTACGTTTATCTGATATTCACTTTCATCAATGCATGTGACAGGCTAGCTGAAATTAATAAATATATTAATATATTAATACATGCGAATTACACTTGTATATACATGTACTGATCCGTAACTGAAAGCGTCCCTTCCCGGGAATGTAATGTAAAAACCTATTTTATTACCTATATGTTTGCCAGTGCCAGACTCATTTATCGAAATATTTATGCTGGTTACATTTCCATAAGAAATAAGTGCATTGATTAATTCATGAACGGCAATTTATAAGTATCAAGCTTTATCTCCTTTTCATTATTATTCTCGAACTCGATGGACGATATGGTGACTAAATCCAATAGGTATGAAAACCTATACACTAAGAAAGACAAATGAAGACAACATTATAAATCTTCACTCTCGATATCACTATAAGAACCAGAAGTATTGGAAGGCGAAATAACTTTCACAAAACTGACTCCAACTTTGAAAAATTCGAAAAACGAAAAAAGTCATGATCCTGATGGATTTCCAGTTTGTTTTTTTAAAGTTTTGGCAAAACAGGGGTGAGTTTGTATCATACACTATGAACAACGGGTTTAGAAGTTGTAGACGGTCTACAAGTGCGAGACACTATGTAATAATCTGTTTCCTCATACCTGGTAAACGTAGCAATCCTTTAAAGTATTAAAAATCCATAACTTTATTGAACGTCATTTGTATATTTGTCCCTCTAGGAAACTAAAATCAATCCTGGATAAACTCATAAGCGACGATCAAAATGATTTGTCCTTGGAAGGTATATAGGGAGAATATGATTTGTTGTCGATTACTAATCTATTATTATTAATCGGCTTGGGCTTTTATCGAAGAAATTGTAAATCATTGTACTTTTGTTATTCACTTATCTTCATCATCTATATCATCATCATCAGCACACCTGCTTATAATTTGATATTTGAAGTAATTGTTTGCTAAGATAAAGATATAAATGACAGGTCAGGTGGAATACAAAATCAACCAATATGCGGATGACACTTAAGCTAAACCTTGGGGATAAACACTATCGATACTGAACAATTTCGCAAGTTTCATAAAAATAAACGTATAGGTAAAACTAAGGAAATATGAATTGGTGCACTGACATGACCAGTTAAGCCGACCACAGAGGCGGTCACTTTTAATGTTGCGTTTAATTTTTGCCTGTATATATTGTGAGATTCTGCGGATGAAAAATTCGTCTCTGATGCTTGCCTTCTGTATAAATAAGTGTGACTGATGTTTTGTGACTATATACGGTGGAGAATGGAGAGCTTGGTCGGCGTCGGGTCTGCCAGGTATTTCTTCTGAATACGGACTTGCATTCTATGAATATTCCCTCGTTTGGGCCCTTTTGTTCCATCTGTCCGCCACATAGTTCATCATTTTTCAATAGATGACTCGATAGGGCTATTACAGCATCGCTCTGAAATATTTGTAACTAATGCCGCTCAAACCGGTGCTAGGGACTGTGTGATACTCTCATTCAAGATTTTCTCCCGTACAGCTTCAATAAAAGCGTGGCTGCATGGTTCTTGTCCGATGTTTTAGAAATACGCAATCAGTGTAATGATCTGTGGAGTCATGTGACTTCTTGTCAGTACGCCGGCATCGTTTTTCACCACCCTTTTAATGTTGCCTTCAACTTGCATGTCTGACACTGTGCGGATTTACCGGGCATCTCACACATCCATTTTACATCGCCTTCAATCACCCAACTTGTCAACTGACTGATATATATAGTGTCGCTCAAAATAATTTAGTGGTATCCGCTCATATGATCTACTCTGTTGTCCTTTTGTTCGCCATAGAACATTCAATGAATTTTAGTCAGTCTTACCGGGAGATAATAGCGTCCAATGGCTGTCATTTGCTCATTTTATCGAAGCAGATGACTGGTATTGAGTTCCCGCCTCTCACAATTTATCCGAATTCAAGAACTCTTTGACAGCCAATTCCCGTAATTTGTATCCATTAACGTAAACTATACTCCTAGAGTCGGCTCCTTGGAGAAACACGGAAACATTTGTGCCGGTGAGAGTTAAGTTGGAACTACATCGCTGCTGATCTAGCGCGAAGAACGCCATTGTTATTAAATGACGCGGGTATTCAAATGATCTTCCATCGACATTATAGAAAACCAGGGTTATACTGCCGAGCGGCAATTTGTTATCGGGGCTTTCACATCAATTTCTGCTTATCAAGAATATCAGATGATCTTGTTTTCAGACGGCCTCTCACTCAACGAACGCCGCGGTCCTAATATCGGTGTCGGACAGAATGTTAATTTTGGATCAGTATGCTACGGTGGCCCGTTAGGGCCATTGTCGTTTTCTTTTGATTTCCTATGTTTTTCTTCTATTTCCGAAGAAACCAACTTAATTTTCTAGATTTTCTTTGTATTTTCCAAGAAATCAACTGAATTTTCAGCGAATTCATAGCAATATTCTGCGAATTTTCCGTGTTCAACGACGGAAAAACAGAGACAAAATCGAAGAAAAACCTATGAAATTCTTGAAAAACACCAAATATAATTTCCTCCGCGGATATAATATTTCCTCCGCGGATATAATATTTCCTCCGCGGATATAATCATTTTCTCCGCGGATATAATATTTCCTCCGCGGATATAATATTTCCTCCGCGGATGTAATAATTTCCTCCGCGGAAATAATATTTCCTCCGCGGATATAATATTTCCTTCGCGGATATAAACATTTCCTCCGCGGATATAATATTTCCTCCGCGGATATAATATTTCCTCGGCGGATATAATCATTTCCTCCGCCGATATAATATTTCCTCCGCGGATATAATCATTTCCTCCGCGGATATAATATTTCCTCCGCGGATATAATATTTCCTCCGCGGATATAATCATTTCCTCCGCGGATATAATATTTCCTCTGCGGATATAATATTACCTCCGCGGATATAATCATTTCCTCCGCGGATATAATATTTCCTCCGCGGATATAATATTTTCTCCGCGGATATAATCATTTCCTCCGCGGATATAATATTTTCTCCGCGGATATAATATTTCCTCCGCGGATATAATCATTTCCTCCCCGGATATAATATTTCCTCCGCGGATATAATATTTCCTCCGCGGATATAATCATTTCCTCCGCGGATATAATATTTTCTCCGCGGATATAATATTTCCTCCGCGGATATAATCATTTCGTCTGCGGATATAATATTTCCTCCGCGGATATAACATTTCCTCCGCGGATATAATCATTTCCTCCGCAGATATAATATTTCCTCCGCGGATATAATATTTCCTCCGCGTATATATTCATTTCTCCGCGGATATAACATTTCCTCCGCGGATATAATATTTCCTCCGCGGATATAATCATTTCCTCCGCGGATATAATATTTCCTCCGCGGATATAATCATTTCCTTCGCGGATATAATCATTTCCTTCGCGGATATAATATTTCCTCCGCGGATATAATCATTTCCTCCGCGGATATAATCATTTCCTTCGCGGATATAATATTTCCTGCGCGGATATAATATTTCCTCTGCGGATATAATCATTTCCTCCGCGGATATAATATTTCCTCCGCGGATATAATCATTTCCTCCGCGGATATAATATTTCCGTGACAGTAATATTTCCTCCGCGATATAATCATTTCTCCGCGGACAGCAATATTTCCGCGGATAATATTTCCTCCGCGGATATAATCATTTCTCCGCGGATATAATATTTCTCCGCGGATATAATATTCTCCGCGGATATAATCATTTCCTCCGTGGATAATATTTCCTCCGCGGATATAATTATTTCCTCCGCGGATATAATATTTCCTCCGCGGATATAATATTTCCTCCGCGGATATAATCATTTCCTCCGCGGATATAATATTTCCTTCGCGGATATAATATTTCCTCCGCGGATATAATGCTTCCTCCGCGGATATAATCATTTCCTCCGTGGATATGGCCATTTCCTCCAAATTTCTCCGCGGATATAATATTTCCTCCGCGGATATAATATTTCCTCCGCGGATATAATCATTTCCTCCGCAGATATAATATTTCCTCCGCGGATATAATATTTCCTCCGCGGATATAATCATTTTCTCCGCGGATATAATATTTCCTTCGCGGATATAATATTTCCTCCGCGGATATAATCATTTCCTCCGCGGATATAATATTTCCTCCGCGGATAGAATATTTCCTCCGCGGATATAATCATTTCCTCCGCGGATATAATATTTCCTCCGCGGATATAATATTTCCTCCGCGGATATAATCATTTCCTCCGCGGATATAACATTTCCTCCGCGGATATAATATTTCCTCCGCGGATATAATCATTTCCTCCGCGGATATAATATTTCCTCCGCGGATATAATATTTCCTCCGCGGATATAATCATTTCCTCCGCGGATATAATATTTTCTCCGCGGATATAATATTTACTCCGCGGATATAATCATTTCCTCCGCGGATAGAATATTTCCTCCGCGGATATAATATTTCCTCCGCGGATATAATCATTTCCTCCGCGGATATAATATTTCCTCCGCGGATATAATATTTCCTCCGCGGATATAATCATTTCCTCCGCGGATATAATATTTCCTCCGCGGATATAATATTTCCTCCGCGGGTATAATCATTTCCTCCG